>JBCEWC010003384.1:0-30499 GCA_038996855.1 Solanum aculeatissimum
AATGATGCTATGATGGCTTGATCGAGGGTCTTCGGGTCCTCCTTCACCATGTCACATCTAGGCCCCCTATCCGGGTCGTGATATTTTTTGTGACAAATACTTTTTTTCATGTCAAACGAGTAATTCTCATGCCCAAAATTTATTCGACATGACCTAAGTCTTTCATAGAAAAAGACTTATACAACTCTTTCTTCAACTCGTCAATCTTGAAAGTATTCTTGTCCACAATCAATATATCATCCACATATAGCAAGAGAATTTTAAAATCATCATCAAAGTTTTTTTACACAAACACATAATAATCTGATAAAATCTTATTGTAACCTTGCTCCCCCATAATAGATTAAAATTTTTCTTACCATTATTTAAGAACTTGCTTTAAGCCATAAAGACTTTTTTCGAGTTTGCACACAATATTTTTTTATCATTTAATTGAAGGTTTTAAGTTGTTCCATATAAATCTTTTCTTCTAATTTATTGTGGAGAAAAGACTTATTCACATCCATCTGCTCAATTTCTAAATTAAGACGAACAACCAACTAAAAATTATACAAATGGAGAATATTTTCACAACATGAGAAAATATTTTGTCAACGTTAATACTTTTTCTATGACCAAATTCTTCAACAATCAATCTAGCTTTGTATTTGATTTCAAGCTATACTTTTCAACTTTAACTTTGGACACCTACTTATTCTTTAGAGCTCTCATGCCTTAGGTAGGTAATTTCACAAACTCATAAGTATGGTTCTTGTGCAAAGATTTCATCTCATATTATATGGCTTCAATCCATTGATCCTTATGCTCATATTCCATAGCCTTTTCATAACATTTAGGTACCTCTTCGTGAGTGAATAGCACATACTCATTAGGTGAATAACAAGAAGAAGAAAAATATTGTATTGTGGACCTCTTAAGAGAAATATTTAATTCGTCCACAACTTCATGAGCAGGAGAATTATCAATAACAACATCATTGTTATTATCAACTTCAACATATTGACCAAAAACATGATCTTGAATATCATCACAATCATTAAGCCCACCAACATGATACATATTTGTATGCGAAACTTGATCAAGACGAACTACATCATCAAAGTGGAATATTCTAGCTTTTTTATTTTGTTAATATCTTCAACATTTTGATTCTTTATGATGACGATATTGCTACTTTTCATAAGCTTCTTCTCAAATAGATCATATAGCCAGTAACTAAATTCACCAATGCTATAATCAACAAAAATGTATGTCATGTCTTGACAACTAACTTTGACTTCTCATTTTTTGGCATGTGTACAAGTTTTGCAATCAAATATTCTTAAATAGTCATAAGAAACATTTCCAATATCATTTTATTTGAAGCATCAGTTTGAAAGCTACAATAAAAGATAGGTTATTAACATGTGCAACGATCAGTTTAACCTTACCCTGAAAAGTGATTGATGACTTTGCTTTTGAAAGCAAACGTCTAACTCTTTCCATCAAGGTCATCCTTTCTGTTGAATCATTAAGCTGATGAGTCTTTTGGTGTCTAATACCTTGATGCTTGCAGTATTCATCAAACAGTTCATAATATTCACCATCGTTATTAGTACAAATACATTTTTGCTTTTTTTTTAATTTTTCTTTCTACTGAAGCCTGAAACTGCTTAAAGACATTTAACATTTGGTCTTTAGTCTTTAATTCATAGACCTAAAGTTTTCTTGAATAGTCATCAAGGAAAGTGACAAAGTAGAGTGCATTAACTCAAACAGCTTTTTCTTTCTCAAAGAAGGGTTAGACTTAAAAGAAACAGTATTTTTTTCAGCTAAGATGATGTGCCACCAAAATACGACACTGTTAATACTTTAAACTTAGAATTTTGTGCGTTGTCTAAGCGATGTTAGTAGATTTGATGTGTTTTTATGTTGATTTTGAAGGATTACATAATTCAAAGAGTGTTTATGAAGAGTTGCAGAAGTTATAGCTTTTTGGTGATTTATGAGACCACCTACGGGCCATGGTTTGATTCTTGAGCCATAGGTGGGGGTTCGTAGTCCTGAACCAATGATAGGTAAATTTTCTAACATTGTATCTACGATTAACAGGACGAGTCATAGTCCATTTCATAACTCGTAGATTTGCTAAGTTTCTAAAATGTAACAGGACGAAGGAACCTACAGACCATAGTCCAATCTACGAGTCGTGGAAAGTAACTCGTACTTGGATAGTAGATTTTAAAGATACAAACTATGAAATTCTTCCACGAGCCATAGATAGAATCACAACCCATAAATTGGCTCGTAGAAGGCCCCAAATCAAGTTTTCCTGATTAAGTTAGAATTTGGTTTTCTTTTATTATAAATAGAATTTTTAGACGTACAAAACTTTAGAATACATATTATTGCTTTCTTGTGGATTGTTCTTGGAGACTTTGACTGGATACTTTTTGTACTTATCTTTGGATCTTGATCTTTTTATTTACGTGTGATTTCGGATTTTATGTTCTTCAATTCTTCGTTGTAAGTGTTTAATTATGCAAACATATAACATGATTTCTTCATCTACAATGAACATGAGTGACTAAATCCACAACTAGGGTTGTGGGAACCATGAAGAACTAACAAAGTAAAAACTAAATAATTTTCAATCCTTGGAAAGTGAGCATGCATGTATTATTTATTTCTTCATTTTGAATATTTTTTAATGGTTGCCAACGTTAGAACTCACCTTATTCTTACTCGCCAACCCAAGGGGGTAATGAATGAGAATAGGGATAAATAATAGGATTCGACATGAGCACACTCATTTAATTAACTTGAACGACCCAAGGGATAGTTGTACTGGGACCAGAGTAAAGGTTAGTAATGCGACACCTGTAGCCGACCCAAGTTACGTGGTGAAATTTACCTAGTTTCTAACCCAAGGAATTAGGTGAACATAACTTACCAGTTCTGCATGCTTCACACCAAAAAAGGTTATAATTATTAGGTTATATTGCCTTAGGAATTCATGGGGAACACAATACCCTAGTTACTTCTCTCATTGAATTAGTAATACTTGCATTGAATATTATTCTTAATTTAGGTTTGAATAATTGCTTTTACACCAAAACTCCCATTTCTAGAAGTAAGTTAATTAATTAATCTAAATTGCTTTAAATACTACAAGTCTAAACCATATTTCTCATGGGATCGACCCTAATCGTTGTTAGGTTCTATATTTGAAACACGAACCACTTATACCTTAATTGGGAGGTGTAATTTGAGCGTGATCAAATTTTGACACCGTTGCCGGGGAATGTGACTTTTAGATTAGTTTGAACTAATCAGGGTGATTTGAGAGTTAATCCTTATTTTCTTATTTTATGTATTTTTGTTGTTGTTTATTTTTTAGCATACAGTTGTAGTGTATGCCCAATACTCATAGTCGAGACAATCTCTTGACTCTATTTAATCCTAAGATACAAAGAACGTTGCGTAGAATGACTCAAAACAACACCAATAATGTTGTAAATGATGCACTCAACTTGAATAACCAAAACCCACCACCATTGGAGGCGGAGAATCAACTACCACAAGATCAACAAGTAGTAGCAAATGGGTGGAATCCATACAGACTTGATCCTACTGCAGTGGATGTCAAATGAGCAATCATGCTACCTCCTTTACCAGAAGATACCAAGTTTGTCATATCTAGTGGGTTACTACAAATGTTACAACAAAGAGAGTTGTTCCCAGGCTTACCATCAGAGGATCCACATAACTATCTACACAATGTTGTCTTCATTTGTAAGAGCATGATGGGAAACCAAAATCTATCCATGGATGTCGTTGGGCTCCGTGTCTTCCCATTATTTCTCACAGGTGAAGCAATAGTATGGTTATCTTAGCTCCCTTTCAGTTCTATTACTACATGGCAGAGATGTAGAAAATCTTTTTGGAGAGGTATTTTTTCAAGTCAAAGAAGTTGAAGCTTAAGGATCAAATAAATAGCTTTGAGCAATTGCCTGGTGATTCCATAAGCACTACATGGGAGTGGTTTACTAAGTGCTTAATTAGGAAGTGTTCTAGACCATAACATTATTGATGATTCCTTATGAAAATCTTCTTTCGAGCATTGTATGATAATTGCAAAGCGATAGCTAACACCATAACTGGAGGTCCATTCTTGGGTTGCACTTTTGCAGATGTGTCTCAACGACTAGAGAAGGTGGCAAAGATGAACCGTGCATAGGACACGAGGGAATCAACGACAACAAAAAGCTCTTTCTTGGTCAATACAAATTTGGAGCAAGGTAAGATAAATGAAGACGTGTTACAAGAGTTAGCTTAAATTAGTACTAATGTTGGGCTACTGATGAAGCAAAATCAGGAGTGAGTATACGCGACCAGTCATCAACCACCAAGAGCACCCATTTATGAGGATCTATTTTATGAGGAGTCATTTTATGAGGAGGATACTTGTTTTGTGGCTGATCAAATAGGGGGTTTTCGAACCAATACCTAAGGGTCCAACCAAGACTACTGACACCAAAGTCAAGGAAATCAAAGTCAGAACTATAATAGAGATAATGTATACAGGGATAACAATTGAGGTGGATATTACGACAGAAATAGAGGATATAATCGAGATGGTGATTGGGTTCGCAAAGATGGGTATCAAAACAGACATATGTACCACCACAAAATTATGACTCTGGGGCTGATAGTTCGAGGATTGAGGAGATGTTTGACAAGTTATTGAAGAAGGCAAATGAAAAAGATGAAACCTTGAAAGGGATGAAAGTTGACATATCAAGGATTAATTAGAAAATTGAGTCTCACTCTATGGATATTAAATAGTTAGAGTAGTAATTCGGTCATATGTCAACACAGTTAAAGCAACTCCAAAAGGGTACATTGCCAACTAACACAGTGCAAAATCTTAAAAATGATGGACAATACATGGCAGTGACTGCACGAGGTGGTAAACAAATGACCGACCCACCAATATCAATAGTTGATGATGTGGTTCATGAGGAGATAACAAAAGATAATGATGCAGAGACTAGAGATGACAAGGCCAAATATATTGTAGGTGACACCAAAGAAGTTGAAACCCATACCTAGGCCTCCACCACCTTTCACTCAGAGGCTCAAAAAGAAGAATGAGGAGGGGAAGTTTTATTTCATCTCAATGTTGAAGCAATTGTCTATCAATCTCCCTCTCATTAACGCATTGGATCAAATAATTGGGTATGCTAAGTTCATGAAGGACCTAGTGACGAAGAAAAGAATGGTAAGTCAAGAGCTTGCTCATGATCTTCACCATTTTGGAACTATTGCGACAAGGTCTTTAGTGCAAAATAAGAAAGATCTCGAAACATTCACTATACCTTGCACTATCAGAGTCTTCAACTTTGCAAAAACGTTATGCGATTTAAGAGCCAACATCAACCTAATGCCTCTTGTAATATTCAACAGTTGGACTTAGGAGCCCCCACATCGATTACAATGCGGTTGTTGATGGAAGACAGGACGATGAAGAAGCCTGTGGGGTTACTTTATGACGTTCTAGTCAGAGTTGAAAATTTCATATTCCCCGCGGACTTCATGATACTTGATTGTGAAGTTGACTTTGACATCCCAATCATCTTGGGAAGACTTTTCCTAGCTACTGGGTGTGCTCTAGCGGACATGGAGTTGGGTCAACTCAAGTTTAGATTAAATGATGAAGAAGTTGTCTTCAACATTTGCCAGTCCATGAAAAGACCCGATGATTTGTAAGTTGTCTCTATTATTGAAATTGTTGGTGAAATGCGACCTGAGGTACCAATAAAAGAAAGGATAGGTGTCAAAACTCTGGAGGCTGTATTGATGAACTTTAAGAGTGACGACATCCCAGATTACGATGAGACGGTGAAGGCACTTGGATCACATGGTTTCCATAGACACCAATTCAAGCTTGAGTTGGACTCAAAAAACTGCAAGACACCACCTACTAAACCATTCATTGACGAGCCACTAGTATTGGAGTTGAAGGCATTTCTAGCTCACTTTAGGTATGTGTTTTTGGGAACTAATAATACTTTGCCTGTGATTATTGCTGCAAATCTTAATGACGAACAAGTGGAGGTATTGATTTTGGTTCTCAAAAGATTCAAAAGGGCTATTGGGTGGACAATTGCAGACATTATTGGTATTTCACCTGGCATCTGTACTCACAAGATTCAATTTGTCAAAGATTATAAGCCGAACATTGAGCACCAAAGACATCTCAACCCACCAATGCAGAAGGTTGTTCGCAAAGAGATAATTAAGTGGTTTGACGCAGGTGTGATATATCTAATTGCTGACAATGAATGAGTGAGTCTGATTCAATGTGTTTCAAAGAAAGGAGGTATCACTGTGGTTCTTAATGCTAGCAATGATTTGATTCCCATGAGATCAGTCACAGGTTGGAGGGTTTGCATGGACTATCACAAACGTAATGCATCAATAGAAAAAGATCACTTCCCTATGCCGTTCATGGGCCAGATGCTAGCTCACCTAGTGGGTAAATACTAGTACTATTTTCTTGATAGTTATTTGGGCTACAATCAGATTTTTATTGCTCTCGAAGACCAGGAGAAGATGACTTTTACATGTTCTTATGGCACTTTTGCATTCAAGAGGATTCCTTTCGGATTGTGTAATTTACTGACTACATTCTAGAGATGCATAATGTCTATCTTCTCAGATATGGTGGAAGATACTATTGAGGTGTTCGTGGATGACTTCTGTGTGGTTGGAGACTCATTTGAAGATTACTTGAGACATTTACATGACGTGCTAAAGCGATGTGAGAAGTGTCTTGTGTTGAATTGGAAAAAGTGTCACTTCATGATAAAGGAAGATATTGTGTTGGGACACAAAATCTCCATCAAAGGTATAGAGTTTGATAGAGATAAGGTTGAGGTCATTGAGAAACTCCCTCCACCTATCTCTATAAAAGGTATAAGGAGTTTCTTGGGGACATGCAGGATTGTACAAACTATTCATAAAAAACTACTCAAAGATTGCACATCCCTTATGCAAGCTACTTGAGAAGGAGGTTAAGTTCATGTTTGATGATGTGTTTCTAAAGACATTCGAAGGGTTGAAACAGAGGTTGATATCGACACCTATCATAGTTACACCAGGTTGGACTTAGATATTTGAGATTATGTGTGATGCAAGCGGGGTTGCACTTGGAGTGGTGTTGGAATAACACATAGAGAAGATACTTCATCCCATTTACTATGCCAACAAAGCCCTCAATGAAACACAAAAGAACTACACTATCTCTGAGCAGGAGTTACTCGTAGTGGTCTTTGCATTTGAGAAGTTCATATGATATCTATTGGGAACTAAAGTCATTGTGCTTACTGATAATTCAATATTGCGATACTTGATAGAGAATAAGGACGCTAAACCGATATTGATTCAATGTGTAATACTTCTTCAAGAGTTTGATTTTGAGGTGATTGACAGAAAGGGGACAGAGAATCATGTTGCTAACCACCTATTAGAATCAAGGATGAGGCCATGGAAAAGTTTGAAAATGGGGTGGAGATTCTCATTCCCTGATGAAAGAGTATTGTCGACATCACATGATTTGATACCATGGTTTGCAAATTATGCAAACTACTTAGTATGTTGTGACACCAAATTTGACTTCTCACCAGTGCCGTAAGTTTATATCTAGCGTGAAGAAGTTTTTATAGGATGAACCATTTTTGTTTTGTGTCTGTGCAGATGGGATTATTCATTGTTGCGTTCCTAAGGCAGAGTCGATGAGCATTTTAGAGCTGTGTCATTCATCATTGGTCGATAGACATCATAGTGGTATAAGGACAACACATAAGATCTTGCAGTGTGTCTACTACTGACCAACCATCCGCCAATATGCCCATGACTTTGCTAAAGCTTGTGACAAGTGCCAGAGAGAAGGTGGAGTTTCCCACAAGCATAAGCTCCCACTTAACCCCATTATGATGATTGAATTGTTTGATGTTTGGGGTATAGACTTTATAGGATTGTTCCTCAGTTCATATGGGAACAAGTACATTTTGGTTGCTATGGATTACATCTCAAAATGGGTGGAAGTGGTTGCACTTCCTAACAATTAAGGTAAAAGTGTCATGACATTCCTCAAAAGAAATATCTTCTCACTGTTTGGCACACCTTGGGCGATCATCAACGATGGAGGTTCTCATTTTTGCAATAGGTTGTTCAAGGCTCTTCTAAAGAAATATGGGGTGAATCATAGTGTGACAATGCCTTACCATCCACAGACAAGTGGGAAAATTGAGGTATCTAATAGGGAGATTAAGCAAATTATACTGAAGACAGTGAATACAATCTGGACAAATTGGTCGCAAAGGTTGGATGATGCGTTATGGGTATATCAGGCTGCATGCAAAGCTCCCATAGGTATTTCTCCTTACCAACTTGTCTTTGGTAAAGCTTTCCACTTACTTGTAGAGCTTGAGCACAAGGTGATGCGGGCACTCAAGAAGCTAAATCTGAACTAGAATAATGCAACTAATTCAAGGCTGAGCCAACTCAAGAACTTGATGAGTTTCGGCTGAGGGAATATGAGACCTCAGTATTATAGAAGCAAAGGATGAAGCTGTATCATGACCATCACATTGAGCATCGTCAGTTTGCACTAGGAGACTTGGTTTTATTGTTCAATTCAAGGCTGAGGTTATTTCCTAGAAAACTCAACTCCAAATGGTTGGGTCCCTACAAAGTCATATATTTTTTCAACCACGAGGCCGTTGAGTTAGAGTACAAGGACTGCACGAGGTTCAACTTCAATGGCTAGAGAATCAAATCATACTTTGGAAATGTTGATGAGGTCAAAATAGTGAAAGTATGGACGCTTGGTGAAGTCTGGGTAACCAAGTGGTCTAAGTCATGCCGCGATAATAAATCAAGTGCTATTTGGGAGGTAGCCTAAGATACGAGTTGTAGTTTTCATGTACTTGTGTCAAATTTTGTCTTTGGACTCATAGGTAGCTTAAATTTTCAAGTTTTTGTTGTATTTTTAGACTTACAGACTGGAAAGTTATTGGGTAACAGTATGTTTTGATGAGAATGTACAAGAATATGGCAAAGGCAAAAACTAGTTCCAAAGGTGAGAAAATTAGGTCTACGTGTTAGTATACGGATCATGGTTTAAACCATGGCCCGTGTAACTAATCTTAGAACCAATTTCAGTGAGTAGAAATTGTGTACTTTAAATCCACGAGCAAACTTTATGGACAGTAAAAAAGACTACAGTCGTGAATGGGGTTCATGGATTTCAGGTAAAATTTCTAAAAATTTTGCTAAGTGTTGGGGGCATCTACGAACACAACCTATGGGCCATAGAATATTTTATGACCTGTGGTAGCATTTGTAGATGCCACACTTTGAAAAGTCAACTTTTGAAACCACAAAATCAAGATTCACGGGCCATAAAACATTCTATGGCTTGTAATTGGAGTTTTATGGAATCAGAATGCCACTTTTACCCAACCCGATAAACTGATATCGCCCAAGCTACACCTCCTTTTTGAAGGTTAAAACAGTCGTTGTCAAGTAAATAACCTAATCAAGGTTAAGTTCGAACCCACAGGAAATATGGTTAGATTCGAACCCACAGGGAATATGGTAGACTTTTGATTAATTCAAAGTAAAGTGGGTTGATTAACCTACTTATATCCCAAAAGAGGGGGGAGGGGTTGTAATTGCAAGAAAATTAAACCTAGACTAGTGCAAGTGTTGTGAAATCAGTAGAAGAGTTAACTAGGGTGATGTGTTCCTCGTTATTTCCTAACTCAGTATTTTCAGATAATTGTAATCTTTTCTAGTATATAGATGCAGAATGGTAAGTTAAGTTTTCCAAGACCTTTGATCCAGGTAAGAAGCAAATTTCATTACGAGATTTGATCCATTTTCGAAGTGTGACATTACGAACCCTTCCCTATTATCCCAGTACAACATCCCCTTAATCCAGTTTGGTTGAGTAGCTAAGAAAATATTAATCGAATCATGTTAATTACTATCTTTTCTTATTCATTACCTCTTTGATCCAACAAGTAAGATTAGGTGAGTTCTAACGTTGGCCATAACTATGCATTCTTGGGCTAAAAAGCCAAATCATACTTCACGACATACTTTCATGGTTAGTATTAGATCCATTATTACCATTTCTAATGGTGTAAACACCCATAGTTGCTCAAAGATCCAAATCATAGACATAGTGTGATCACAACCTTGTCATACTCATTCTTTGTTTGAAAACATAGTCATAAACATCATTGGGTCTTAGCCCACTTCAAAATCTTCATAAAATCAATGCTCATATATGCAAATGCTATGAATGATGATGTAATAACATGGGCAATAGAGATTCACATTTAAAACATCATGATAGGATAGATTCATTCTTAAATCACAAAAAAATCCATAATTAAATCATAAATTAAGTTAGCTATGCTTAGATTTAAAGCTTAAAGGGACATGCATAATTGGACCTTCATAATAACAATGCAAATCATTAAATTATGATTTAAATCACTTTAAAATCAACAACTAAATACAACTCATACTTCAATTTAATCAAATCATAAATAAATTTAAAGACCCATAATCAATTGAAGCTTGAAATTCATAATTTAAAGTGTAGAAAATCTCTTGGATATTCATGGTTGAAAGAGGACCATGAATCAATCCCACATACCTTAGGTAACTAGAATATTTAAGAAGAAAAATGATTAAAGAAGAAGACCTCTTTGATTTTCCAAGTTGAATCTTCAAGCCACACTTGAAAGGAGCTTTTAGAGGAGAGAGTTTGAATATTCTAAGTGTTTGAAATGAATTTTAATTGGAGTAGAGGAGTATAGGTCATTTTAGATGTTTAGGATGGCTTAGAAACTCATAAACGACCTTAGGAAATCACCAAAATTACAAATAAACTATTAATGAAACGAACCTCAAAAAGTTGTCAAGGGCCCCATCAAGGAGCCATACGGCTCATGTGCTATCACACGGACCGTGGAGCTGGCCTTGGTCAAAAATCTAGACGAGGCTGACTCCCACTGAAGGCCTCACGACCCATCTCATGGAACACGAGTTGTGAAGGTATCCGTCTACGTGATTCAAGTTCCAAAATAGTAACCTTATACTTAATATCATTCCTTAGGATGAGACCTTCATGAAACACAACACCTCACCACTCGTGGGAGGTCACATGAGACCCCCACACAGATCGTTTAATGGCACACGACCCATTTGGGGTCTCCTGGTGCCTTGCCTTAGCCAAAATTCCAAACCCAATCCCTGCAAAGATGGTCTTTACAAAAATGGGCATAACTTCTCCATCCGAACTCAGAATCAAGTGAAACTAGATGAGTTGGAAAGCTAACTCAAAGAACTTCAATTTTAAAGGTCATAAACCACCCAACTCTTCTTGTGCTAAGAGATATGACCAGTTAAAGTTGAACCTTCTAATGGCTCTTATGAAAAACTTAACCAATGTAATCCTCTTGAACATGGCTACACAAGGGAGACTCGTGATGATCATAAACCACCCAAAATGAGTTCAATATCAGTGTACATTGCATTGACAAGATTTTCCAAAGTTCAGGTCCTTATATCATCTCCCCCTTGAGAACATTCATCCTCGAATGAGCTAAAACATGAAGTGAAAAGCTTAACTTAATCAAGAATCATACAACATGAAGACACATTGCATAAATCATTATTTAAAAATCATAAAATCATCAAAACGCAAGTCAAAATATTTTTTAAATCATTTTCGTGCACATGTATGCATGTCATGTCATAAAACTCAAGAGTTAAAGAATTAGGGCCACTTAGAATAGAAAGAACCTAGTACCTTAGACTTGAGTAGATTGGGAGAGATAGGGATATTTCCTCACCATGCCTGACTCTGCTTCCCATGTAGTACTCTCCATATGTTGATTTCTCCAAAGCACTTTAACTAAAGCCACATCCTTGTTGTGAATCGGCTTCACTTGTCTATTCAAACTTTCAATCGGTACCTCTTCATAAGTAAAGTTCTCATCAACCTCAACACTTCCAAAGGTACAATTGAACTCAGATCACTAATCAACTTTCTCAACATAGACACATGGAACACCAGATGGAAGGAATTCATATCCAAAGGCAATTCCAATTTATAAGCCATATTACCAATCTGCTCAACAATCTCATATAGGCCAACATATCGGGGACTTAACTTGCCCTTTTTACCAAAATGCATTATACCCTTCATGGGTGAAACCTTCACATATACCAAATCACTACCACAAATCTCAAGGTCTCTTTTCCTACCATCTGAATACGACTTTTGGCAACTTTGAGCCATTTTCAACATTTTCCTAATCAACTTCACTTTTTTCATAGCCTCAATCACCAAATTGTGCCTATCAAAGCCATCTCACCTAACTCAAACCATCCTACCGGGGATCTACACCTTCTCCTATATAAAGCTTCAAACAATTGCATACCAATGCTAGCATAAAAACTATTATTGTAGGCAAGCTTGATAAATAGTAGATGATCATCTCAATTTCCCTTGAATTCCAATACACAAGCCCTAAACATATCCTCTAAAGTTTGAATTTTCCTTTCGGCTTGCCCATCGATTTGAGGATGAAAAGTAGTACTCAATTTCACCTTAGTACTAAGCCCCCTTTAAATGATTTACAAAAGTGAGAAGTAAATTGGGTACCACAATCTAACATGATAGACATAGGCATACCATACAATCTAATCAACTCTCAAATATACAACCTTACATTACCTTTGACATTGAAAATAGTCTTGACCGGTAGGAAATGAGTTGAGTTGGTCATCCAATCAACAACAACCCAAATAGAATAAAATTGATTTCTGGTACAGGGCAAACCAACCACAAGATTCATATTCATTTATTTCCACTTCCAAATAGGAATCTCAATATCTTGAGCCAAACCGCTGGGCCTTTGATGTTCCACATTCACTTGTTGACAATTAAGGAACTCAGATACAAACTTGGCTATGTCTTTCTTCATACCATGACACCAATACACTTCTCTTAAATCTTGATACATTTTGGTGGATCCCGGATGTATAAAATAATATAAATTGTGAGCATCACTCATAATCACTCCCTTAAGGTTGTCAATGTCCAGAACACACAACCGATCTTGATACCAAAATATACCATCTCCCCCTTGGGAGAAAACCTCTATCTTCTTTTTGGCAACCAATTTTTCCAACTCAACCAAAGCGGGATCTAAATCTTGATTTTCTTTGACATTAACAATCACAGAAGACTCAACCATATTCTGAACATAAATACCACCATCATTCGAGTCAGATAACTAAACACCCAATCTAGCCAAATGATAAACATCTTTGACTAACTCTCTTTTTCCTTTATCAACATGGTCCACACTTCCCATAGATAGCCTTCTGAGAGCATTGACCACAACATTTGCCTTGCTCGGATGATATAAAACACTCATGTCGTAGTCCTTAAATAGCTCCAACCACCTTCTTTGCCTCAAGTTAAGGTCTCTTTGGATGAACACATATTGCAAACTCTTGTGATCGGTGAAAACATCAACATGAACCCCATATAAATAATGTATCTAAATCTTTAAAGCAAATACCACAACTACTAACTCAAGATCATGGGTAGGGTAATTTCATTGATGCACTTTCAATTGCCTTGATGCATAAGCTATCACTTTACCATGTTACATGAGTACACAACCTATCCCAATCTGAGAAGCATCATAATACACTATAAACCCATCTAAGTTATTCAATAAAGTCAAAATAGGAGCTTATGTGAGTCGATCCTTCAAAGTTTGAAAACTCTTCTCACACTCATCCAACCATACGAACTTGGCCTTCTTTTGAGTCAACTTAGTCAACAGTGATGCGATAGATGAAAATTCCTGAACAAACCTTTGATAATAACCAGCTAACCTAAGAAAATTCTGAATATCAGAAGGATTCCATGGTCTATGCCAATTCTTTACAATCTTGATCTCCTTTGGGTCAACTTTAATACCATCACTGGATACCACATGACCAAGGAAAGCTACTTCACCCAACCAGAACTCATATTTACTAAACTTGACAAATAATTGCTTCTTTCTCAAAGTCTAAAGAACCAACCTCAAATGGTCCATATGCTCCTGCTCACTTCGAGAATAAATTAGAATATCATCAATGAAGACAATCACAAAGCTAACAAGAAAAAGCTTGAACACCCGATTCATAAGGTTCATAAACACATCTGAAGCATTAGTCAAACCAAATGATATCACCATAAATTCAAAATGCTCATACCTAGTCCGAAATGTTATTTTGGGAATATCACACTCCCAAACTTTTAACTGATGATAATCGGAGCGGAGGTCAATCTTTAAGAAATGAGTAGCTCCTTGCAACTGGTCAAACAAATCATCAATTCTTGGTAATAATTTTTTTTTGATGGTCACCTTATTTAACTATCGATAATCAATACACATCCAAAATGATCCATCCTTCTTCCTCACAAATAGCATAGGAGCGCCCCAATGTGAAATACTTGGCCTGATAAAGCCCTTCTCCAACAGATCCGTCAATTAGTCCTTCAACTTTTTCAATTCATCCAGGGCCATACGATAAGGAGGAATGAAAATAGGCTGAGTATCCAGAAGGAGATCTATGCAAGAATCCACTTCCCTTTTGAGAGGAATACCAGGAAAGTCTTCGGGAAAAACATTTGAAAACTCATTAACCACTGGAACCAACTCAAGAGTAGGTGACTCAAACTCCATATCTCTAACCCTCATAATATGATAGATGCACCCCTTGGAAATCATTCTCCAAGCTTTGAGATAGGAAAAGCTGACCTTTAACAGCAGAGTCACTACCCTCCCATTCCAAAACAGGCTCATTAGGAAACTAAAACTTAACCTTTTGGGTCCTATAAATAATAGAGACATATAAAATATGCAACCAATTCATCCCCATAATAATATCAAAATTGAACATCTCAAACTCTACAAGATCACAAGGAAGGAATTTATGCAAGACTGAAATAAGATAACCCCGATAGACCCTTCAGGAAATAATAGACTCACCCACAGGAGTATAAACTGAGCAGGGCTCCCTCAAAATTTCAGGACTCAAACCAAACTTAATAGCCAACAAAGGAGTCACAAAAGATAAATTCGCACCCGGATCAAGCAAATCATAAACATCAAAATTAAAGACTTTTAACATACCAATCACCACATCCAGAGTCTCCTCTACTTCCTGACGAGCATACAAGGCATAAAACCTGTTGTTTCTGGGAGAATATTTGGAGCAATCCTTGGTTGAACATGACCATCCTGAGCCACTTGACCTTTACCTTTCTTAGCAGTCTTAGGAAATTCAGCAATTATGTGGCCTATATCACCACACCCATAGCAAGCACCCGATCGCCATAAGTACCTCCCAGAATGGACCTTTCCACATTTGTCATATAAAAGAGGCAATAGTCCAACTCCAACATGTGCTTTAAAATAAGGCACTCTAGCATCAATAGGCCTTGCATTAGAGCCTTGGCCTTACCGAAAGCGACCATGTCCACCACCCTTAGAGTTAGAGAACCCACCATCATAACGGGCTCTCTTAGCATCATTCACCTTCTTTTCCTTGAGTTTCTCCCCTTTAATTGGTTCAACATAAGTCATGAGCCTAGAGATGTCCATATCCCGAATAAGCATAGTCATATGATACTCCTTCATAACCAAATCAGAGATCCTAGAAATAAACTTGTGCATTCTTTCACGGGGGTTAGCCACCAACATAGGAGAATATTTTGAGAGCTTAGCAAACTTAAGGGAATAGTCCTTCACAGTCATGCCACCTTGCCTGAGATTGATAAATTCTGCCATCTTGGCCTCCCTAAGTTCAAGAGGGAAGAAACGATCTATAAAAGTAAACTTGAACTCTTCCCAACCAATCTGAGCATCAACAACCCTCTCCATCAACCACTGAGTATACAACACCTGAGCCACATCCTTCAACTGGTGAGCTGCTAGCTCATCTTTCTCCTTAGAAGTCACCCCCATAACAGTCAACACTTTAGAGAGTTCATCAATAAATTCCTGTGCATCCTCATCAACTTTTGAACCATAAAACTCTAGAGGATTCATCTGGGTAAAATCTCTCACTCTCGCAGCTGGAGTCTGGACTTGAGAAGGAGGATTGGCCTGCCTCACCTGATTGGCCATGGCTTGATCTAGCATAGCAAGGGTAGCACGAAGCTCATTAAGAATAACTGGCTCCCCTATAGGATCTTGAGGAATTGGGTCCTCATTAACCGGGGCCTGCCTAGGTAAATTAGCTCTTCATGGAGGCATCTTTTGAAATAACACCAATGACATTATTCGAGTCATGAAGTCTAAATACATGGTCTATAACACGGCATAAGAAATGAAGAAGTGAGATAATTCCTAAAATATCACCAAAGCCTCCCACTCATAGGTATGGTGCACTTCACACCTATAAATAAGACTCTAGTGCTCTGATACCATATTTGTCATGACCCAGGAGTAGGACCTAGGAGTGACACGGTGAATGGGAACCTGAGAGTCTCCAAATAAGCCTCATAGCATACATTCGCATATCATCGATTCAAAAGCGCATAAATATATATTAAACACATAGTTCTAAGGGGAGGGTAAGTATGAGTCATGTTATGGGACATTATAGGGATAGGGATTAACAAGGATTCACATAGCACATAAAACTAATGGACGGGTAAGGAGGACTCAATCTATGGGGGATATATAAGGACTTAGGACTTTCCATACCATCTCATATCACATAATCATATGAAAGACTACAACATGTCCAACAATGCCTCTAATTTAGAATAGATTGGGGGTCAAGACACGTACTAGGCTCACCCTCAAAGTAAAGAAATAAGCATCATAACCATAGTAGGTAGATAAAAGTTGGCTTGTCCTTGGATGATAGGACTCACCACAAGCAACTCTTTGTCAATCAAGTTAGCCATCAAAGGGTGGAAGATGATCGTCTCTGGTTCCTACATGGTTAGATCATGTAGCCAAAAGAGTATGCATTAGTATGTTTGAATGTACTAAGTATGCAAACATGCAAATAATTATGAACATGAAATCCTACAAATCAAGGTTAGATGACAAGGGCACATATATATAGAAAGAATATAATATTAATATGCCATGAAATTCATGATGCATGAATGCCATAGTATATAACATAGCAGGGATGGGACCTCAACCGACATAAGACCAAGTAAGCTATAACTTGGAACTCCGTCATCTACCCCACAATGGATAAAGAGGTGACCTACTTGCCAAAGGTATATCCATTCTTAATCATCCCAAAAAGGGGCATAAAAATTCTTATGTTAAGCACCTAGTTTGACAGAAAGGAGTAAGAACCCTTGGGGATAGTCCTCCCCGCCTCCAATTCCTCGGTGCTAAGCCTTCATCCCACCAAAATACATATATATAAGTGCTTTTAAAAAGAGAATAAGTACTTGAAAACATAATCATGCATACTTGGACCTAAAGGCCAAATCACATTTCCATAACCATGCATTCTTGGGCTAAAAAGTCAAATCATACTTCATAACATACTTTCATGCTTAGGATTAGCTCTATTCTTCTCATTCTTAATGGTGTAAACATTCATAGTTGCTCAAAGAGCCAAATCATAGACATAGTATGATCACAACCTTATCGTACCCATTCTTTGCTTAAAAATATAGTCATAAATATTATTGGGTCTTAGTCTACTTCAAAAGCTTCATAAAATCAATGTTCATACATGCAAATACTATGAATGATGATGGAATAACATGGAAAATAGTGATTCACATTTAAAACATCATGATAGGATAGATTCATTCTTAAATCACAAAGAAATCCATAATTAAATCATAAATTAAACTACCCATGCTTAGATTGAAAGCTTAAAGGGACTTGCATAATTGGACCTTCATAATAACAATGCAACTCATTAAATTAGGGTTTAAATCACTTTAAAAGCAACAACTAAATACAACTCATACTTTAATTTAATCGAATCATAAATAAATTTAAAGACCCATAATCAATTGAAGCTTGAAATTCATAATTTAAAGTGTAGAAAATCTCTTGGGTCTTCATGGTTGAAAGAGGACAATGAATCAATCCCAAATACCTTAGGTAACTAGAAGCTTTAGGAAAAAAATGATTGAAAAAGAAGACCTCTTTGAATTCTTAAGTTGAATCTTTAAGGCACACTTGAAATGAGCTTATAGAAGAGAGAGTTTGAATATTATAAGTGTCTGAAATGAATTTGAATAGGAGTAGAGGAGTATAGGTCATTTCAGATGTTTAGGAGGGCTTAGAAAGTCATAAATGTCCTTAGAAAATCACCAAAATTACAAATAAACCATTAATGAAATGAGCCTAAAAAGGTTGCCAAGGATCCCGTCAAGGAGCCATACGACTCGTGTGCTATCACATGAACTGTGTACTGGTCCATGGAGCTGGCATTGGTCAAAAATCTAGACGAGGCTTGCTCTCACTGAAGGCCTCACGACCCATCACATGGCACATGGGTCGTGAAGGTGTTCGTCTACGTGACACGAGGTCCAGAATGGTAACCTTATACTTAGAATCATTTCTTAGGATGAGACCTTCACAAAATACCTCACCATGACTCGTGGGAGGTCATACAAGACCCCCACATGGACCGTTTAGTGGCACACAACTCGTTTGGGATCTCCTGGTACCTTGCCTTAGTCAAAATTCCAAACACAATCCCTACACAAATAGCCTTTACAAAAATAAGCATAACTTCTCCATCTAAACTCAGAATCTAGTCAAACTAGATGTGTTGGAAAGCTAACTCAAAGAGGTTCAATTTGATGGGTCATAGACTATCCAATTATTATTGTGCTAAGAGATATGACCAGTTAAAGATTATCCTTCCAATTTTTCTTATGAAAAACTTAACCAATGTAATCCTCTTGAACATGACTACATAAGGGAGACTCATGATGATGATAAGTCACCCAAAATGAGTTCAAAATCAGTGTATATCACATCAAAAAGATTTTTAATAGTCCGTGTCCTTATAAATTATTAGGTTATACTGCGTTAAAAATTCATAGGGGACACAATACCCTAGTTACTTCTCTCACGAAATTAGTAATACTTGCATTGAATATTGTTCTTAGTTTAGGTTTGAATAATTTCTTTTACACTAATACCTCCCTTTCTAGAAGTAAGTTTATTAATACATCTAAATTCTTTAATTACTCCAAGTCTAGACCATATTCCTTGTGGGATCGACCATAATTATTATTAGGTTTTATATTTGAAATAATAATCGCTTATACCTTAATTGAGAGGAGTAATTTGAGTGTGATCAAATTTTGGTACTGTTGCCGGAAAATACAACTTTTAGATTAGTTTGAACTAATCAAGGTGATTTGAGAGTTAATCTTTATTTCCTTATTTTATGTATTTTTGTTATTATTGTTTATTTTTTAGCATACAGGTGTAGTGTATAGCCAATACTCATAGTCGAGACTATCCCTTGACTCCATTTGATCCTGAGATACAAAGAACGTTGCGCAGAATGGCTCAAGACAACACCAATAATTTTGTAAATGATGCACTCAACTTGAATAACCAAAATCTACCACCATTGTAGGCGGAGAATCCACTGCCGCAAGATCAACATATAGTAGCAAATGGGTGGAATTTGTATAGACTTGATCCTACTATAGTGGATGTCACAGGAGTAATCATGTTACCTCCTTTACTAGAAGATACTAACTAGAAGATATTAAGTTTGTCATATCTAGTGGGTTACTATAGATATTGCAGCAAAGAGAGTTTTCCTCGGGCTTACCATCAGAGGATCTGCATAACTATCTACATAACGTTGTCTTTGTCTGTAAGAGCATGATGGGAAGTCAAAATCTGTCCATGGATGTTGTTAGGCTCCGTGTCTTCCTATTATCTCTCACAGGTGAAGCAATAGTATGATTATAAGATCTTCCTTAGAGTTCTATTACTACATGGGCAGAGATACAAAAATCCTTTTTGGAGAGGTATTTTCCTAAGTCAAAGAAGTTGAAGCTTAAGGATTAGATAAATAATTTTGAGCAACTGACTGGTGATTCCATATGCGCTACATGGGAGCGGTTTACTAAGTGCTTGAGAAGTGTTCCAGACCATTAAATTATTGATGATTCCTTAGTGGAAATCTTCTATTGAGCATTGGATAATAATTACAAAATGGTAGCTAACACAATAACCAGAGGTTCATTCTTGGATTACAGATATGGCTCAACGACTGGAGAATGTGGCAAAGACGAACTGTGCATGGGGCACGAGGGAATCGGCGACAATAAAAAGCTCTTTCTTAGTCAGTACAAATTTGGAGCAAGATAAGATAAATGAAGATGTGTTACAAGAGTTAGCTCGGATTATTACTAATATTGGGCTACTGATGAAGCAAAACCTAGAGTGGGTGTACGCAGTCAGTCATTAACTTCCAAGAGCACCCGTTTATGAGGAGCCATTTTATGGTAAGGATACTTGTTTTGTGACTGATCAGATGGGGGATTTCTAGACCAATGCCAAAGGGTCCAACCAGGACTATTGGCGCCAAGGTCAAGAAAATCAAGGTCAAAACTATAACAGAGATAATGCATACAGGGACAACAATCGAAGTAGAAATTACGATAAAAATATGGGACATGATTGAGTTGGTGATTTGGTTCGTAGAGATGGATATCAAAATGGACCATATGTGCCACCATAAAATCATGACTTTGGGGATGGTAGTTCGAGGATTGAGGAGATGTTTGATAAGTTGCTGAAGAAGGCAGATGCACAAAATGATACCTTGAAAGGGATGAAAGCTGACATATTAAGGATTAATCAAAAAAGTGAGTCTCACTTTGTGGATATGAAATAGTTAGAGCAATAATTTAGTCAGAGTCAACATAGTTAAATCAACGCCATAAGGGTACATTGCCAAGAACCATGGTGTAAAATCCTAAAAATAATGAACAATATATAGCAGTGACTACACGAGGTGGTAAGCAGATGATCAACCCACCAACGTCAGTAGTTGATGATGTGGTTCGTGAGGAGACAGAAGAAGACAATGATGCAGAGACTAGAGATGACAAGGCTAAAGATGTTGTGGGTGACGATGTGATGACACCAAAGAAGTTAAACCCCATACCTAGGCCTCCATCACCTTTCCCTCAGAGGCTCAAAAAAAAGAATGAGGAGGAGAAGTTTCATATTTCATCTCAATGTTGAAGCAATTGTCTATCAATCTCCCTCTTATTAACACATTGGAGCAAATACCTGGGTATGTTAAGTTCATAAAGGACCTAGAGACAAAGAAGAGAATGGTGAATCAAGAGCTTGCTCATGATCTTCACTATTGTGGAGCTATTGCGACAAGGTCCTTAGTACAAAACAAGGAGGATCCCAAAGCATTCACCATACCTTGCACCATCAGAGTCTTCAACTTTGCAAAGGCGTTATGCGATTTAGGAGTCAACATCAACCTAATACCTCTTGCAGTGTTTAAGTAGTTGGGCTTGGGAGTCCCCACGTCGACTACAATGTGGTTGTTGATGGTAGATAGGACGGTGAAGAATTTTGTGGGTCTACTTTATGACATCCTAGTCAGAGTTGCAAAATTTTATATTCCCTGCAGACTTTGTGATACTTGATTGTGAAGTTGACTTCAACATCCCAATCATCTTGGGAAAGCTTTTTCTAGCCACTGGGCGAGAACTAGTGGACATGGAGATAGGTCAACTCAAGTTTAGATTGAATAACGAAGAAGCTGTCTTCAATATTTTCTAGTCCATGAAGAGACCCAATGATTTGAAAGTTGTCTCTATTATTGAAAGTGTTGATGAAATGCAACCTGAGGTACCAATAGAAGAAAGGTTGGGTGTTGAAACTCTGGAGATATGAATGTAATGAACATATGTGAAACTTCACATTTGAGATATGAAATGTTATCAAATACTAAAATAATATACTTTTACTTTTCTCAGGAGTTTCTCTAACTGACAATCATCACTATGAGCCTCGTGATAATATAACATCTTGCCCACGTTGCCACATCCATCCCATACCTTATCAGAGTAAGGAGTGGACTTAACTTATGAATCCATCCAAGAAGCCTTCTTAAAGGCAAATGAGGAGCCATCTCAATTTTGAAACGATCCTATCCTACGCTAGCCACATAATTTATAGGGTTTGAGTTGTTATATACTCTTGCCTTAATCAGTGCTCAATACTACTCCCAAAAATATAGTTTATTATGCTCATAACTCAAGTAAGTGAATTTACACATTCAACTCACTTGGTCTTTTTTAGACTTAGCTTAACTTTAACTCTTCTCAACTCATCTTTTCTTTGTAAAGGATACGATCATAACTCAATGAATGCATAGGCGTATGTTTACTTCTCAACTCAATTACAAAATAAATGTTTAACGATATTCTTACGCATGCTCAAAATATGATTAAAAGACTTCTTACTCAAAATTCATGCTAAAAAGGCAAATCTAGAGACTTCTCCAACTCAACTCATGCTCAAATTATTATTCAAGAAATTGACGAAAATAATCATCTTCTAACTCAAGGTAATGCATGAAATAATCAAATGTAAAATACTTTACTCACTTTAAATTCCAAAAATCATGCATAATGGGTAGTAATGCAAAATACTTTAATTAAGTGAATGTATCTTCTAAAAACTAATATGACATGCTTTCTTTTAGAAATCACCATGCTCTTTTCAAAATCACGTAATGCACTTGGAATACTCAAGTTTCCTCAAAACTCTTCTTTTATTGATAACTCTAAAATACTTTTACTTTATTGAATATATGCACAATATATAGAAATGTAAATCCTTCATTTCAACTCAACTAGGGTTCATGTGAAAAGTAAACATGAACAATAACCAAAACTAAATTAATGTAAGAAATCATAATTTCAACGATAGAGATACAATTTAATAATCAAGGATAATAGAAACTCAAATTTCAAGAAATATTAGTTTAAAATCCTTGGTTAAATTGTTACTGAATGAAAATTAGGTGTATGACATAAAGACGAACTTAGTCCAATACTCTGAATAACCTTTCATACCTGAAAGAACTAAATTGTTGAAGAACCTTGAAGACGATGCTTGAAAATCCAAGCTTTTCTCCTCATAAATTATTATTCCAAGTCTTAAGAATCTTTTGAGTGTAATGGGGTCAAACGATGATGTTTATACATAATTAGGTGTAAAATCGATGAGTTTAGGCTTAGAGGGGAAAATGACTAAAATAACCCTTTTTAACACACTGTCCAAGTCATCTATGGTGCCATCTACGGATCGTAAAATCTTTTATGGGTCGTAGAAGCCCATTCATAAAAATTGCGATGAATTTTAGGATCCTAAAACTCATTCTACGGACCTAAACTACGAACTCTTGAAGCTTCTACAATTAGTAGTTGGGCCCGCTGAGTTTTGAAACTAAAATTTAACTTGCCGTACTTGTTCCACGAGCTAACAGTACGGGTCCATAGACCAATCTATGGCCCGTAAGTCAGGACCATAGAACTTGTCTTCAGAAAACTCTACTCTAGTAGTTTATAGTAAAACGGTCATAACGTTTTATTACAAACTCGAAATAAACAAGGCAAACTTAGTGGTGGTGGGAAGAGGACTCAGAGACCTTTAATTTTATAGGTCATGATCCACTACTTCTTTATGTGCTAAGAGTAAGACTGGCAGCGGGACCGATACCGACACCACCAGAGCAATATTTTTCAGAACTGGACCAATACCAACAAATTTCGTACGTTTTCCTGCCGGAACCAAACCGGTACCGGTATTGGCACCACCGGTATGTTACTCCCTTACCGTCCCGGTCCAATAATAATCGGAGCCGGACCGGTAGATCAAAATTTCTTTTTTTTTAAATTAAATAATTGGTTAAAGTTTGGACTTTTAACAATTTGTAAAGTTGTATTTTTGAAAGTTCAATTTAAATTACTCAGTTTATAATTTATATAAACTTAAAGTGTTTAAAGTTTAAATTTTTTATAAGTTTTAAAGTTTAAGATAATCAAAATTTAAGTTTTAAACTTTAAAAGATTTAAAATTTAAAATTATCATTATATAAGTTTTTTAAACTTTAAAGTTTAAGACTTTAAGTTTTAAAGTTATATATTATCAAATATATAAGTTTAAAGTTTAAACTTGTTAAGTTTTCAAATTTAAAACTTTGAGTTTAAAATTTTAAATTTCAAACTTGAATGTTTCATTTTATATTTTAAAGTTAACAAAGATTTGAATATGAAAATATATAATAAAAAAACTTCAAGACTTAAAATCAAGATAATAATCTTAAAAAAAGTAAGGCGAATAGCCTATAATTTTATTATGTTACTTTAAATTGTACAAATATTAGAAAAAAATCTAATTTACGCAGCCACCTTGTAGGAAGGGTTTTGTTTCAATTAGGACTTATTTATAATAATATACTAATATCTTGTACCAAATTGAAAATCTTATCTAAGTGTTTCTAGCATTTCTAATGTTACATTTTCTGGAATTGGTTCTTGAGCTTGTTCCTCCATAAACTCCATGTCATCTTCACTTGATTCTAATAAAATATTATTTATATCAGCTTCAAATTGAGCCAACAAAGTTGGACGCCTAAATTCCTTCACTCCACATTGATCTAGTCTCTGAATAAAACTAAAATTTTCAAACTATTTACTTCTGGTGAATGTCTATGGTCTCTTATTTGAAATCTTGCCGCACTAAAAGCGTCTTCCAAAGCCACCAAGATGCTTGAATAGCTAGCACATCACGAACCACCCGCTGAAGTTTTGGAAATGCTTTATCGTGGTTCTTCCACCATTCCAAAAGCTGCGGCTTCCCCTCTGCATCCTTTATGTTTTTTTGTATCCTGGTTAATATATTCATCAAAATCATTTTTCATTTGAAGTAAGTCCAAGATAATTTTCTAACATGTCATCAATGTTGTCCTCGTATCTACACCTAAATGGTTCAAGTTCTTGATATTGTACATTTTCTTCTACATTAGAACCATTTAAATCATATAATTTTCTAGCTTCTGTTTTAATGCTACTTTTAACTACTGACAAATAATGTGATTGGTTATCTTCATTGTCTTCAATATCTAAATTTGAATATATGTTATCTACCATTCGAGATGCACCTATTTTTTGTATGTTGGGTTAAATAAACAAGCAGTTAAGTAAATTTGAGGAATTAAGAAAAAATATTTTTTAAAATTTTTCAATCATTTTTTTAATCGGCTCTTTAAATTTTGAATTATTTTTAAATAGGGCAAATTTATTAGAAATAGCACAAATATTTGGCAAAACAGAACAAATAGTTGGATAATAAATACCAGAAATTTATTTTGTAGTTAAATAAAATACTTCAAAAAATTCAATTAATTCTCTAATATCAGTCCAATTATTTTCATCAAGTCGGTAATCCATATCAACATTATGGGTATTCCAAACCATTGTAACAAATCTTCTATATTCATAAGTTACTTTAAGCACTTCATATAAAGACTTCCATCTAGTAGCTACTGTTTTTGGAATTTTTCTAACAGGCAAATTGCATTCAATACATCTATTTTCAAATTCTTTACATCTAGCTTTTACTTGATTTTTAAAAATAAAATGACATGCAATTTCAACTTTATTAAAACCATTTTCAAATAATGAAACACCATCTCTAACAATTAAATTATAAATATGTGCAACACATTTAATATGAAAACCATCATCATAAATAGGACTAAGAACTGGTTTTAAATAATCAATAGCACGTTTGTTGTTAGAAGCGTTATCTAAAGTTACACTAATTATTTTACTAGAAAGTCCATAAAATAGTAAAACATCAAGAATTGTTTGTGCGATATAAGAACCAGCTTTATGCATTTCACAATAAAACAACATTTATTCTGTCATAACTAGAATGATTGAGTCTCTAAAAATACCTTACGTTACTAAGAGAGCATCACAATAACATGTGTAGTATCAACAATATAGTAGTTTCAATTGCCTCAAAATCTTGAATAGTCATGTAGAACTTTATGTCTATACCAATGTTTCTCCATAAGTCATCTATCATAATTGACATAATTCAAATTAAAATAAACGCAACATCTTCCTCACATCACTATTCGTCAGTTGAATTAAATTCATTCTTTGTAAAAATTATGGGTAAACCCCTAATAAGTTTGTGACAACTCAGTTTCACATTATATGGTCATGTTTGAACGCAAAGGTAAAAATTCATATCATCTTCAATTTCGAAGGGAAGATCCGTACGAGATGTCATATTCCTTCACCTTTCTTAGATTCCTTTCATAACGTCAATTTCAAATGCCTTAAATTGTTCAATATATCTGATTTTTATTTATTTCTTTAACTAACTTACCCACCAATCGTATCCTTTAACCAATAACTCATGATATTCTTTAATAGTTAAAAGTAACTAACTTTTCAATCCAAATCATGCAAAAATCCTTTCAAATGTTCAACATCTAATACAATTTGATCACTTTATACTCTATCAATGCATACCTTGACAAAATATATTACCATGAACATAGATTCACTATGAATAACTTGAATTCTAACTCCAATCATATAATCCAATTTCTCTTATCTGTCAACACTAACTCATACCATGAAGATCTTTATGAATTCATGTATTTTAACTTATAATTGGTCACCTCTTTATCGAACTTACAATACCCTTTATAAGAATTTTAATGTACTAATTACTATACTCAAAATCACAAAAAGAGCTTATCACCATGTCCAAGTCGCACATATATAGATTTTGTTTAATATTACCCAATAGTTTTCTAACCCAAATCAATGATACGTAACATTATTACTATAACCAAAGCAGAATAAATAGAATCACGTGTCTCAAAATTCAATTCTCCACTCTCTCGGAAGATACATCTTTAACCTTTACCACCAGAGTGAATATCTTTGTTCTTGTATCTTTTTAAAGGTTAACCTACATCTCACTAATTTTATTCATTTTTTAGCTCATTTTAATTCTATTCGAGCAGTGCCTCAACATATTTTACATCTTTTCATACCATCATGTTACTCATCAAATAATAGTAATTCCTAACTTTAAGGATCCACAAGTCATTATTACCATACCAAATTTATTTAATAAAAAAAAATCCTTACCATATGATTGCATCCCTATCATAATCCATCACGAATTTTTATTATCATTATGCTCAGTAGTCATTGTCATCATCTTGAAGTCATCCTTATCATCGACATGATACGTTAAACCCTGTTATACCAACAGAATCCAAAGGACTAGCCCAACTTGTATATGCACTCTCCTACTAAAATCCTCTATTGCCTTCTCCCAAGTTACTCATTGGGACTTTATTTATCCATAAGCTTATCATTCTAATATTGATCCA
Organism: Solanum aculeatissimum; assembly: GCA_038996855.1. Classification (NCBI taxonomy): domain Eukaryota; kingdom Viridiplantae; phylum Streptophyta; class Magnoliopsida; order Solanales; family Solanaceae; genus Solanum; species Solanum aculeatissimum. Next base: position 27,571 of record JBCEWC010003384.1, read on the forward strand.
CTCCCTTGGAGCTTATTATGAAATCACCAACCCTAATTTAAAATTCTTGAGATACATTTCACCACCTACACATTAGTCGTACCAAAGATCCACCACTAAAATATTTCCTTATCAATGCTTAACCGAAGTGTTCATAGTAACAACCTAATTGATTTTTCAAATGTGGATGAAATGTTGAATCTCATTACAAGAACATATGATACAACTAATAACTCTTAAGTAATTAATATTTACACTTAATAATGATGTATTCATTTTCATATACCACTAGTACCATACCATGTGGAAAAAAATATTAGCTTCACCACTAGAACGCATCATACTTACTAAGAAAATAGTACCCAAAGTAAATCATAAACTTAAAGTCTCACACAATTATATACTATCTTAGATATACATCTTAGGCCCTTTTCTTATCTAGTGAGTTAGCCTCAATTCACTATTTTCATTTACGGATCACATTCATCGTCGTACTCGTAACATCACACTTCTTTCAAGTCAACATCCTAATTTCTCGCTTATGCTATGTCAAACCTACTAGAGCAGATCTCCAGCTAATGGTATCACTCTCGTCATGTTATCTCACTTTTCATAATGCTCACCTAAAGTTCAAGCTAAGGGCCTGGTGCTAAACATGTACATCTGTGCTCTTTACATACTATACTAACTCAAAACTATTAGATAAAGTCAAGAAATGTTAAACCACCAAATCTCATGATACGAAATCAACATTTATCTCATAGTATATTTAAGTATAATCTATCATCACATTCCCTTTCATAAGTTAAGTAGTATCTATCTTATCTATTATACCTTTTTACCTAGCTAAGTTCATAACTCTATAAATATCATGTGACTCTTCTTTCAAAATCATGAGCCTAGTTTAGATGTACCACCTTATGTCCTCTGCTCTTCTATTCAACACTTATACTTGATTTTTTTACTAACACAATAGCATGTCAACATCAACTCCATTCTTATCTGAGTGTACCTCGTCTCATACTAACTAACAACTCTTCTTCTACCCTCTATCTTGAAAGTTAGATGATACCTACTACTTTTTAACCAAAAATGAGAAGGGACTTGATTTATCACCCCATTTCTTAGCTTATCACCATATGATTCTTAATTACCTACTTCAATCATCTACTATTTTTAATCTTCATGGTTTATATATCTTTGTAACTCTAGGATTATTCTATCACTTATGATTTACAAAAGCCTTCAACCACTTTCTCTTAGGGGGGTCAAATACCACTAAGTATTCATAGCCATAACTTAACTATCCTCTCAAGGATAACATCTGAGGAATGGTTCGGAGAATAGAGTCTAGAAGTATATCATATCTTTCTTTAACTCAAACGCATGATTCACATAAATAAAAGTGCATTAATTCAGATCGATAAACTTAAACATGCTAATTGACACCTCTCAAGCCTGATGCAGTCTCTTTACTTTTTGAATACTTTATATGAAGGTAACTTCTTACAATGGACATACTTTATATGAAGGTAACTTCTTACAATGGACAAGAAAAATCATAAGCATCCTAAGATTTAATTTCCCTGAAGATCAAGAGTTCCAACTTTAAGAACTTAGCAAAGATATCGTGTTGACCACTGGTCATCAAGGCTTATATACAATTGAGAAAATATGTTTGTCTCCAAGGACGCATCCATACGAGGAGCTACAACAATTGCATATGGCTCTAGTTCTAAACATTGCGAAAGAGAGTGAATAAGATTAGATACCAATTGGTATCACCTAGATACCAATTGGTATCACCTAAATACCAATTAGATTCAAGTAATAGCACAAAAAAATAAATAAAGGAGAGAGTCCTCCTAAGGTCTTGTAGCCTCTCAAAGAAAAGTAAAGGCGTCCCCGTACCGTTCCGCAAGACTCTACTAGACTTGTCCTTGTGTGATGAGATCATTGAACCTAAAGCTCTGATACCAAGTTTTTCATGACCCAAGACGGGACGTGAGTGACACCCACACCTAACCTCCTAAGTGGGCGCATCAACGATACAAATCGCAATTTATATTAGTTGTTTAACTTATGAAATACGATATTAATGCGAAAGTTTAAACTTTTAAAATGAAAATAACAAAATCACTAAGTCTATTACATAACGTTTTTCCAAAACCTGAAAGTCATCACATCAAGGACATCTAATCTCAAATACTAAGTCTAAGAGTAGCAACACCAAAATAGATAAATAAAATGGTTTATGTCCAAAAACAAAGGACATCATGCCATAACTATAGAGTCCAACACGAGCAAAAAAGTTAGCTCCCTGAAACTTGATATACTGATGACCAGCTAGGGCTGAGGGCGAGTCAAAGTCGATGGAACACTCACTGCACTCCACAAAAACAAAACAAAACAAAATACAAGTAGGAGTCAGTACGAGCCACATGTACTGAGTAGGTATCATCAGCCAACTCCAAATAGAAATTAATATACGTAATGCAATGTCAGAAATTCAACTATAACATTTAACATATGACAAATAACAAGTAGAAGTGATAACATCATAAAACAAGTACGTAATCAAACAACAATATCACGAACAAACATGAGGACTCAAGCCTCCACATAACACTTCTTTTGGGAGATGAGTTATTTGAGATTGAGTATATTATATTATTTTAATATATTTTCCTTTAATATTATCGAGCCGGAACGTGGCACCCGATCTCATAATATCATGTCGGAATGTGACACTCGATCCAATTATACCGTGTCGAAATATGACACCCGATCCAATTATATCGTGTTGGAACATGACGCCCAATCCCATAATATCTGTGTCGAAACGTGACATCCGATCTAATTATACTGTGTCAAAATGTGACACCCGATCCAATTATATCGTGTCGGAACATGACACCCGATCCAATTATATTTAATTCATCATTCTTTA
>JBCEWC010003385.1:0-30497 GCA_038996855.1 Solanum aculeatissimum
TTATGTGCTACATGCTTTAGCTTTCGCATTTCCGAACTGATGATGAGTGTAATGATGCTATGATGGCTTGATCGAGGTTCTTTGGATCCTCTTTTGCCATGTCACATCTAGGCCCCCTATCCGGGCCGTGACACAGGCCTGCCTCTATAGCAAAGTCGCAATAACAACCATGCCCTTTGTTATAGCGAGGCCTACACCAGAACACAACAAAAAAACTTTTTTAAAAATTGAAGACTCAGAATCAACCCTCGGGAATCATTCAAAATCCTGTACATACAAAACATATATGGAATCCCACTAAATTCAATGTTGCAGACTCAATAGAATCGTTAGAAATCAAATTTGAGGCCTCCTTGACCTAGAACCAGATTAAGCGCCTTAATTCTAACATAGGCCACTTGAAACATCAAAATGATAAATTTGGTTTATCCTATTTGTGTGACCCATCCGAAAGAAGTATCTTGCAACTAAATGTGAGAATTCTAATGAATACCTAATCGTCTTTTGACTCATTCCATACTCAAAATAATCACAGGACAGTCGCAGAGACAAATTAAAAGAGTTTCCTGTCTCTGAGAATGGGTTCCCCATGGTGCTATTACACAAAGTTGCTTTAGCACTAAAATCCCCTCTCGAGACCAATGGAACAAATAAAAAATTGATCTGAGCACTATAACTTAAAACGTTGACCAAACTCAAACAAAACTCAAACTTTAACTCAATTTACAATTCTGAACCTAAAATCCATATAACAACACCAAATCTGATTCTAACAACTCTTCTCAACCAAATTCCATATTCTTCAACTAATGGAATCTATGAAAATTCATTTCTGAAACTCGAATCTTCAAATGACTCAAAATTTCAAAATTAGATAATTTAAACCTCAAATTCCAATCTTTGGTAAAAGTCTCAATTTTTTACTAAATATTCAAAAACCAACTTTTAGAATCACTCTAACGTCATTCAAGGCCGCTAATGGGAGAGAAAAAATAGTAATTTTGTTGAGAGAGTCAAAAATGACCTTTTAGGATCATTACATCATCCACTGCTAAAAAGCATGTTTGTCCTCCAATATAAAGTAAAAAACATACCTAAAGCCTTGAAGAGATGAGGATAGCGGGTCTGGATATTAAACTCCGTCTCCCAAGTAGCCTATCCTTTGAGTCAATATCACAATTGAACCTTTACTGAAACGATCTGTTTGGCCCTTAGCTTCTGAACCTACCTGTTTAGAATAACTATTAGCTCCTCCTCATAAGTCAAGTCTGGACCCAACTTGATTGAATCATTAGGTATATATCACATAATACGTATCAGGGATATATCGCCGCAGCATAGACACATGGAACACTGGATGTATAGAAGTCAATGTAGGCGGTAAGGCAAGTCGATAAGCCACTTCACCCACTCTCTTTAGAATCTCAAAGGAGCTAATGAACCTAAGGCTAAGATTTCCCTTCCTTCCAAACCTCATGACACACTTCATGAGCTAGATCCTCAACCAAACTCGATAACCCTCAATGAACTCCAAGGGTCAAACATATATGTCGATATAAATCTTTTGAGAACCCTGAGCTATTAACAATCTACTATGAATCGGGCGAACCTGCTCCATAGCATCTCTAAACATGTCTTTATCAAGGGTATCCATCATAATAGAATCAAATAAACCTATGGGAAATCTACATATACAGCCATATAAGTCCTCAAAAAAGAGCCATCTGGATGTTGGAATGACAACTATTGTTGTATGCAAACTCCGCCAAGGGAAAATAATAATCCAATCCAACACCGAAGTCAATGACACATTCTCAAGGCATATCCTCTTGCACCTAATTAGTCTGAGGATGAAATATTGTACTCAAGTTTAACTAGGTGCCTAAACCATGTTGTAGGGCCTTCCAAAAGTGGGAAATGAATAAAGAACCTCGGTCTGACACTATGGAAACTAGTACATCATGAAGCCTCACAATTTGGTTGATGTATAACTAACCTAATCTCTCTATCATGAACCTAACAATGACCGAAATGAAGCACACAAACTTGGTCAAGTAGTCCAGAATAACCCAGATAGAATTATATCCATCTACAGTAATGGGTAACCCAACTATAAAATCCATCGTGATCTGCTTTTATTTTCAAGTAGGAATAGGCATCCTCTGGAACTTGCTCCCTAGCATCTGGCGCTCACACTAGAAGGGTTGGCAGGACAAAACACTTGGATATTAGAAATGTCTCTCTTCATGCCATACCACCAATAGTGCTAGCTCAAATCATGGTACATCTTTGATGCTCCAAGGTGAATGGAACATCTACCACACTGAGCTTCCTCAAGTATCAACTTGATCAAGTCAGCTACCTTACACATATACATCCATCTCTCAATCCTCAAAACCTCGTCGACATTAAGTACGGCCTCCTTCGCCTCATCCCTAGTCACTTTGTCTCAAATAAGACACAACCTCTGATCCTTAAACTGACACTCATGGTTCTGATCCATCAAAGATTATTGGTCCTGTAAGAAAGCTAGCACACCACCCTCATCAGAAAGTTGAAGACTCACTAACTAGTTGTCTAACCTTTGAACATTTCTACCTAAGGGTCACTCCTCTAGCAAGATGGATGTAAAGCTTCTCAAGCTGAAAGTTTTCTTACTCAAAGCACCAGCCACTACATTAGTGTTTCCCAGATGGTATAGAATGGTAAAATCATAATCTTTAAAAAGCTCAATCCATTTCCTCAATCTCAAATTTAGACCCTTCTGACTGAAGATATATTATAGGATATGATGATCAGTAAAGATCTCATAATAAATCCCATATGGATAGTGTCACCATAACTTTAGAACAAAGACAGTTGTTGCTAACTCCAAATCATGGGTAGGATAGTTCTTCTCATGGGTCTTTAATTGCCTAGAGGCATAGGCAATCACTTTCCATTTCTGCATCAACACGCCTCCTAAACGAGCAGTCGATGTGTCACAAAATATAGTGAAGTCAATGTTCTCCTCTAGTAAGGTCAAGATAGGTGTGGTAGTCAACAAGCTATTGAGCTTTTGAAAGGTCTCCTCAAAATCCTCCGACAAAACAAAGGTTATGTTCTTCTGAGTGAGCCTAATCAATGGTTCTGCTATAGTAGAAAAGCCTTGCACAAAGTGCCGATAATAACTAGCCAAACCCACAAAGCTATGGATCTTGAAGGTTGAAAAGTTCTAGTCCACCCTCTCACAGCCTCAATATTCGCCAGATCAATCTTGATGTCCTCCTTGGACACTACATGCCCTAGAAATTCCACTGAACTGAGCCAAAATACACACTTGGAGAACTTAGCATACAACCTCTCCTCCTTGAGCCTCTGAAGTACAATTCTCAAATGTCTAACATGATTAGCCTCGATCTTAGTATAGACCAAGATATCATTGATGAATATAATCACAATAAAAACCAAATACGACCAAAATACTCTATTCATCAACTCCATGAATACAACAAGTGTGTTAGAAAACCCAAATGACATGACAAGAAATTCGTAATAGCCATACCTCATCCAAAAAGCAATCTTAGGAATATCAAATAATCTAATCCTCAATTGATGATACCTAGACCTCAAATCAATCTTCGAGAACAACATTGCACCCAGAAGCTGGTCAAACAGATCATCAATCCTAGGAAGGGTGTACTTGTTCTTAACAGACACTTTATTCAACTGCTTGTAATTAATACACATCTTCATCGACCTATCCTTGTTCTTTACAAACAACACTGGAGCACCCTATGGTGACACACTAGGTCGAATGAACCCCTTACTCAAAAAGTCCTAAATTTGATCCTATAGCTCCTTTAATTCAGCAAGAACCATATAACAGGGAGAAATATAAATGAGCTTAGTGCCCAGCTCAACATCAATGGCGAAATCAATGTCCCTATCAGGAAGGACCCTTGGAAGACCAGTAGGGAACACATTCATAAACTCATGAATAATAGGAATGGACTGCATAAAAAGTGAATCATTACTAGCATCCCAAATAAAAGCCAAATTATAACACCTCCCAAGTTCCCTAGGGTATCTTAGTAATATATTCCTTGCATAATGGACCTTCCATATGTTTTTTGGAAAATCTGAGGTTGTATTCCTTAGAAGGAGGCAAATTGTGTGAAAAAATGGTCTCGTTTGATTTTGAAGCCAATCATATCAAAAAATCATTTTTCATAAGTTTTTGCACTTTCCAGGAGGGTTGCGACCTCACCGCATTACAGAGAAGGTCTAGTTTAGTGTAAAAATGACCAAAACTCATCCTAGGGTCAAAATAGGGAAAAATTGAACGTCAAGTCAAAATGAACTGTGCTAGAATAAGTCTGTGTCATGATCCCATTTAACCACATTACAAAATTTTCTAGAAATTTTCATATTTAAGGGCAATTGGGACAAATTTCTAAACCCTTATATATAGAAATACTAAAAAGAATCACTATTTTTGGCCTATTTCAATCACAAAATTACCAAAATTCCTTTCTAAACTCTCCAAAATTTCAATCACAAAATTCTCCTAACTTTCTAGGGTTTCAAGACTCCTTCATTAAGAAACAAGCATTAAGGATATTTTCAAGATTCTCCAAAGTTTCTCTTGTCTTCTTCAAGACGATCAAGGTATGTGAGTTTCTTCATCTATGGGTCATTTCACCCATGGAGTCCAAAACCCTTTTTAACTTAATCCTTTAGTTTCAAGATTGATTTCTTTATGGGTACTTCCTATTATTCTTTATATGCATGATCGAAGTTGAAAATTGTTAATTTTTGGTTGAGGATGCATGAACACCTATCAAGTGTTGATATTATGGATTACTTTGTGATATTTAAGCTATGCATGTTATGACAATATGATAGGCTATGAAATTTATCGTTTTTGAGATGATTTTCATGATGCACCCAGAAGTTGGTCAAACAGATCATCAATCCTAGGAAGGGTGTACTTGTTCTTAACAGACACTTTATTCAACTGCTTGTAATTAATACACATCTTCATCGACCTATCCTTGTTCTTTACAAACAACACTGGAGCACCCTATGGTGACACACTAGGTCGAATGAACCCCTTACTCAAAAAGTCCTAAATTTGATCCTATAGCTCCTTTAATTCAGCAAGAACCATATAACAGGGAGAAATATAAATGAGCTTAGTGCCCAGCTCAACATCAATGGCGAAATCAATGTCCCTATCAGGAAGGACCCTTGGAAGACCAGTAGGGAACACATTCATAAACTCATGAATAATAGGAATGGACTGCATAAAAAGTGAATCATTACTAGCATCCCAAATAAAAGCCAAATTATAACACCTCCCAAGTTCCCTAGGGTATCTTAGTAATATATTCCTTGCATAATGGACCTTCCATATGTTTTTTGGAAAATCTGAGGTTGTATTCCTTAGAAGGAGGCAAATTGTGTGAAAAAATGGTCTCGTTTGATTTTGAAGCCAATCATATCAAAAAATCATTTTTCATAAGTTTTTGCACTTTCCAGGAGGGTTGCGACCTCACCGCATTACAGAGAAGGTCTAGTTTAGTGTAAAAATGACCAAAACTCATCCTAGGGTCAAAATAGGGAAAAATTGAACGTCAAGTCAAAATGAACTGTGCTAGAATAAGTCTGTGTCATGATCCCATTTAACCACATTACAAAATTTTCTAGAAATTTTCATATTTAAGGGCAATTGGGACAAATTTCTAAACCCTTATATATAGAAATACTAAAAAGAATCACTATTTTTGGCCTATTTCAATCACAAAATTACCAAAATTCCTTTCTAAACTCTCCAAAATTTCAATCACAAAATTCTCCTAACTTTCTAGGGTTTCAAGACTCCTTCATTAAGAAACAAGCATTAAGGATATTTTCAAGATTCTCCAAAGTTTCTCTTGTCTTCTTCAAGACGATCAAGGTATGTGAGTTTCTTCATCTATGGGTCATTTCACCCATGGAGTCCAAAACCCTTTTTAACTTAATCCTTTAGTTTCAAGATTGATTTCTTTATGGGTACTTCCTATTATTCTTTATATGCATGATCGAAGTTGAAAATTGTTAATTTTTGGTTGAAGATGCATGAACACCTATCAAGTGTTGATATTATGGATTACTTTGTGATATTTAAGCTATGCATGTTATGATAATATGATAGGCTATGAAATTTATCGTTTTTTAGATGATTTTCATGATGCTCTAATTAGGGTTTCACTATGATTATGGTGGGTTATTTTAAATGGTTTCAAGTGAACATGCTTTATTTATTCATGAACATTACTCTTGGATTTTATGATTTTAAGCATCTATGTATAAACCCACCATCTTTTGAAGTACAATTTTATGATGAAGTAGCCTTTTTTAATGAAAGGCTTTATTACAAGTTATGGAGCTCATGAATATTATGAATGATTAAGGGCTATCAAGTATGTTATGAATCCATGGAAATGTTCTGAAAATTACGCAAGATTATAAAGCCCTTCTTATGATATGATGGTTTTAATGAGAAATTCCTATTATTATATTATGATTTGCAAGACTATGTTTATGCTTTATGTATTCCGTGGAATATTGACTTAGCACCGAGAGGACCTTAGTAGATATTTTTTGTCCCTAAACTATATGCCACCATAGGTTATTACTATTTCCCTAAATGGGCTTACACTAGTGGATCCAACTAGGTAATGTAACACCTACCGAAAAAATGATATCGTAAGATAAAGATATCATGAAAAACCTATCGAAAAGGAAATGTCTTAAGGTAAGGGTATCATGTAACACCCACCAAAAATGCAATGTCATAAGGTGAGGGTATAGTCTACTTTGGCAAGTAGGCTACTCCATTTTTGGTGTGGAGAAAACATTGGGATTCCACGTACTAGTTCGCATGGTCTTAAGTTTCGATTAACGTCTCCTTCCACATATGTATGCTATGTTATGAAATGATGCTCTTACCTTCCATACTTGTTTTAATTAAGGCATCGATCACTCATGTCATATTGAGCTTATTACCTTCGTATATGATTACGTGTCTTGTCTATTATGGCTTATGATCTCTTGTGGTATTGCACCCCGCATACTTAGTACATTCAAAGTACTAGCACATATCTTTTGCCTACATAATCTAATCATGTAGGGACTGGAGCCCATCCCCATCCACCTCCTCATGGCTAGTTCGACGTGTGAAGATCTTTGTCTGTGGTGAGTCCTCCATTTCGAGGGAAACATCTAATTTTTATCTACCTTTATGAAGACATTGTTACTTTTGTTATTTACTTTTGAGGGTGAGCCCAGAACATGTCTTGTCCCCTATTCCACTAATGACTAGAGGTATTGTTTGATAATATGTTATGGATGACTCATGCGATGCTCATGTATCTACGGAGATTTCCCTTTAGTTCCTATCCCATATATGTGGTTTCTTGTGATGATATTAATAAGGGAAGGGATTCCCTAAGTTCCTATTCCCCATAAATTGCATCCCATATTCCCTTCTCTTAGATTTACTTGTTGTGGTTATGTGATGGTAAGTCTATTTTCCTTTGTCCCATAGAGTGTGACCTAAGTCCCTAATCCACTTAGAACTACTTGATGATGATTGATCCAAGCTTCTTAACGAAGGATATGCATATGTATGCCATGAGGCTTATTTCGGGTACCTCCAGTTTCCCCATTTGCCATGTCGCACCTAGGTTCTAGGCTTAGGTTATGACACAAATAAGACAAACAACCTCTATCAATTAGATTTTGGCCCTAATATAACAGATAACCTTGCTAGGATAAGACCCACAAGAACTCTTCCAATTAACTCTCAGTCCATTAGGCACAACCAAAGTAACCATCTTGGCAAAATAATCAAGAATAGCATGATACAGAGACAGCCAATCAAAATCCAAAATAACATCAAAATCAGCCATATCAAAAATAATCATATCTACCCAAGTATCATAATCCACCAAAGAAACAAGATAGGATGGCTACATCTGATCCACCACTAAAGGCTCACATACTCGGGTAGAAACATGTACTAGTATAAGCATACGATCACATAATAAGACAAGCCCAGCAGAGAAGTATGTGGACACATATGAATAAGTAGAGCCAGGATCAAACAACCCTGAGGCAGGCCGATGGAAAACTTGAATAATTCCTATAAGAACTATACTTGAGGCCTCCGGGAAAGCATAATAGTAAACACCACGGCATCCACTGAACTGGCCTGTGTCTCTACCACCTATCTGAATCATTGTACCCTTACCAGGAACACGACCACCTCTACCTGACTGAGCTCTACTACATCCTCTGGCTAGTGGTGTTATACCTCTAGCTGGAGGTGCTGAATCCCTAACAAGTGACGCTAAATAGGTATGGTGTGGCCCAAAATGAGTCTGAAAATGGTACTTCCTAATCATGTGGCAAGGATCTCTACAACCACAATAAGACCTTGGAGTAGGCTGATGATGCAAATAACTAGAAGGAATGTTATATCCACCATGACTTGAAGATCTCTGACCACTAGATGAACCAGAACCACCCTCTATAGCTAGAAAGAAAGCATGCATTGAACCTCGATGTTGTGATGTACTACCATCCCGATATAGTCATTTTCTTTTTGAAGAAGTTCCAAAATAATGACCAAAATCTTAGGTTCTCTTTGGACCCCTAAACTCCTCTTAAACCATCAACGCTACCTTCTTAGTGGTACTCACAATAGTATAGAAAGAGGCTCCCTCATGAACTAACCTGAATACATAAGATTTGATGGAGAAAATCAAACCTCTCACAAACCTATGGACTCTCTCCGCCTTACTGTGAATCAAAGATATAGCATGGTGTGATAACTAGCAAAACCAAGCCCCATACTCTACAAAAGTCATACTACCCTGAGTAAAGATCTTAAACCTCTTTTGGCTCTCTTCCCAAATTCTCCATGAAATGAATTAATCCTAAAATGCCTCCGAGAAAATACTCCACTTAATTGGAGGGTATCCAACTGGTCTAGACCTCATATAAGTGCTCCACTAATCTCTAGCGTCAGATGAATGAACCGTCGGGAGCTCATTAAAACAATATATCCTAACTATTTGTAATTAATCGTTTATCACTTAGTGTAAGAATATATAGTATTTCATTTCTACAAGAATGGATTATCAAAAATAATAAGACCTGGATTTGGACATTTCCCTTTAACCATTCATGTTAACTAAATGTGGGGATTGAAGGGAATTTTTTGAAGAGAAAAAGGATTATGGGAGTGTGTGACTTGAACTATTAATTGGTCTGTGTAGATATATGCCTACCACATGGGAATTCACAATATATAGAAGGATCTCTTTATTTCTTCACTGCGGGTTCTCGCATCATTTTCATGAAAAGAGATTATATCACCGTGGGAGAGTTTAAATGAGTAATGTTAACCATTCCATTATTCACACAAGCCCTTCGATGACTTATCGGCTGCCTTTCGTGAGGCCTATGGGCTGAAGAGCAACAAATCTAACACCTGGAGGATCAACTAGGCCAACGGCTTCTAACATATCGTGGCACAAAGTCAAGAACTCATAAGCATCCTCACCCTTACAACCCTGAAATTGGGGTGGTTTTATCTTCTTAAATCACTCATAACTCATACAACCCTGAAACTGGGGTGATTTATCTTTTTAAATCACTCATAACTCTATTGATCATCAGTTGTAAGTACTGGCTCAGGAGCTATCTATACCAGTGCAGGATCTAGTAGTGGTTGGCCCATCTGAGCATGAATAGTAGGACCCTAAATAGAAGCCAATCCCTCTGCCCAAGTATGTGAACCTCCCGATATACCTGTGGCACTACCTATTTGTGCCATGCCCTGGAGTACATCCAATACTCTCAGCAAAGTATCCTGTAATAGAGTTGCACCCATATACTCTAGAGGGACCTGATCTCTTCTAATCTCAGGCTCGGGCTTTAAAAGATACCCCTCTCATAGTCTCTAGTTGGTGCTGCTACTCGACCCTGGACTCTACCTCAACCTCCAACTCGATCTAGAGCCCTACCCCTAACTAGAGCCTCATAACCAGTCTAAGGGGATGACTCTCCCCTAGAAGAAGTTGATGCACTAGTCCTGGCCATCTATAAAAAGAACACCCAGTAGTAACTCAAGACTCCATGCACGACTGAATTGAAAGAAGTAAAAGAGGAATTTCCTTACAGTCTTCATAACCTCTCAAAGATAAGCAACGGACGTCTCGATATCGATCCTTGAGGCTCTATTCGACTTAGCTTGTACATATGTGAGACCTATGAACCTGGGACTTTGATACAAAATTTCCACGACCCAATTTTAGAGGTGATGGCACTTGTCTTTATTCCACCAAGCCAAGTCATTCTAAATAGATAGCAATAGCATAATACAAAAAATGTGGAAGCTTAAAGTATATAACACTAACAGTAACAAGGCTATAAAGCATAGATCTAACTAAATTATCCCCGAACTTGTTATCACAAGGTACAAACCTCTAATACATAATAATAAGAAAAAATGGTACAAGTCTCAACAGTACTTGTCTCACAAATAGACGAAAAAACTAATAATAATATATGATAGCCTTAAGAGTTTGCTAAAGAAACAAGCAACTACCTCTCGACTATCAATGTCTCTATCCATAGAAGAAGAAGGAGAAGATCAGCAGGATCCGGGCTCACTACCTATACTCACATGTAGAATACCTAAGTGTTAATGTACCCAACAAGTTGACCAAATCACAAGCAGAGAGTAAAAAAATAAACACTCCTTCCATCCCAACCACATACATCCAGATTAAAAAAACATAACGCAGTAAAGGCTAGCATATACAATATAGGCAATATAACAACTGTAAACTCATATCACAGTATCCCAAGAGTTCAAAACTTCATAATATACAAGGCTTAAGTTATTCAAGATATATCACTGTCAAGACCAAAAATTGAATTGCGACTAAAGAGGATAAAATAAAGTGGAAACAATCACAACACATCATAAGAAATCCCCAAAACCTGGAGTCATGAGTACAAGAGCATCTAAAATAGTACTGAATGGTAAATACAACTTTCTCAAATGAAGATACAAAGTTGTCTCATAGTATGTGATACAAATTTTGGAATAGACAGTAATAGAAGAAATCTCAAGGATCCACGATGACTCGAAGTTTGAGCCTCACCGCTAAGATCTGGATAGATGGATAACAACTCAGCTAGAATGAATCAACTACCCTGTGTGGGTCCCTTTTCTTGATCTGCAAGTAGAAAACAAAGTAGGGGTGAGTACACCAAAATGTACCCAGTAGGTTCCATCGATTGGGCAAGAGAAATCAAACACGTATGTAATAACAAAGATTACTATCACCTGTATCAAAAAGGTTAGAGCACAAATAAAATATATATAATGGTAAGATAATATCTCTATAATCACCAATTATACAATACAATGAGAGATATAAACACAATAAATTTAACTCATCAGGCATATACTAAATATCTCACAACCTTGCCACCTGCCCGTGGTCAAGGGATATCACAATGTGTCAACCTTGCCACCTGCCCATGATCAAGGGGTATCACAATATCTTAATATTACCACATGCCCATGGTCAAGGGATTTCAGAATATATCAATTTTGCCACCTACCCGTAGTCAAGGAATATCATAATATTACAACCTTGCCATCTACCTAGGTTAACGAATGGTATAATGCAATGTGGAATAGATGCAAGCCAATGTTACAATCCAGATATGTATACATATATAATGTCATCATAAGAAGAATAGCCATATAGGAGTCTCCTATAATCATGGAGAATAATATCAAGTATCAGAACTAGTTCCCAGACCATTAACATGTCTCAGATCATCATAATTATATCAATAGTCAAGTCTACCAATAATATCAAACCTTACTGATCCCAAAATATACCCATGATTCTCAAGAGTAAACAAAATCAGACCTCACTCATCCCGAAATAGACACAAAATTCCCAAAGTATGTTAAAACGTCATCAAGCTGCCACAATTTACCCCAATAGTATCACAAGTCTCATATTATCACATTATATGTCCCAAATTATCTCAATTCACAAGATTTTATCTTTACTTTATCAATAGGATCACAATTTACTCAATTTTTTACAAAATCAAGATCACAATTCTAACATCTCAACCCATTTACTCAAGAATCAATCTATATCTCACAATGACCACATGAACATGATCAATAACTCAAATTGAGTCCCAAAAAGGTTAGTCCAACCTACCTCAATGTCGAAGTCGTACTTAGGTAAGCTTTCAGTCAACTCAATCCTCAAAATAATTCCCAAATTGATCAACAATTATCAATAATAGAGACTATACATCAAGAGGTGTGCTTTGATACCCATAGTGGCAGGAATTAGACTTAGGGGCAAAATGGTCAAAATTATGGCTAAAATTTAAAATTTCTGAATCTCGCAATTGACTTTAAAATCAGGTTCTACACGAAAATAGAGTCCATGGGTGAAAATTCCACTAACATTGAGTTCACATCGAAGGAGAAATCACCATTTAAAGTTTTGAAATCATAGACTTTAAATTCCCAATTTTGGAAATTCAAATCATGAAATTCAAGATAAAATTGAGATGTAGATCACAAATATTAATTAAAAGAGATTAACTTACCCAAAATAATTCTCCAAATATTTCTTACAAAAATCACCCCAAAAGCTTGAAATTTGTGAAAATGGAGTAACAATGGTGTTCCACAATTTTAACACTTTCCAGGTAAGTACTCTTCTCTGCGAATGCGGACAGGCCTCCGTGAACGCGGGCCTATCTCCACGAACGCTAAGCTCTAGGTCTGTGCACTATGCAAATGCAGACAAGGCCTCCACAAATGCGGAGGTAGGGCTACCCTCCGCGAACGCGGAGTGTAATGGGTGCCTGCACCAGCAATATACAGGTTTAACCAAACCTCGGAATGGGCACTCGAAACTTATCCAAAATCAGAATATCACAAACCATATTTGTATCTATACTAGAAACAATGAATTAGACTCAATGGAATCATCAAAAATCAATTTCAATTCCTTGCCACATTTACCAATGCAACTCAATGAAACTAGTTTAAAACTCAAAATACTAAAACTGCACTCGGCAACTTCAAAAAATATTACGAGACCATTTCTAGCATTAGTTTCACCATCCAAAACTACTGGAATTGTCAAAATTTTGATCTGAGCTTTTGAACTCTTAATGATGACCAAAGTCAAACTTTGGTTCTAGAAACAACAATAATCACAACTTTGCGCCTAAAACCCTCATTTTAACTCTGAATTCAGTTTTGTAACTTCTCATAGACCAATTTTGATGTTCCAGAGCTAATAAAATTGATGAACCTCCGATCTGACACTCGAAACTCAGAATGGTACAAAAACTCACTTTTTTCCCAACTTAAACTTTCAAAAATATCAAAACTCATATTTTTTATTTTTAAAACTCAGGATTTCAATTCCATCAATGCAAATAGTTCAAAATAGGCTCAAAGCAACTTACGAATGGGTAAAATGGTAATTCTTACAGATAAGGCCAAAAATGACCAACCAGGTCATTACATCATTCACTACAAAAAATAATGTTGTTCCTCAAACATAAGGGAAAAAGAAGTAACTAAAGCCTAAAAAAGGTTAGGATATTTGGCCTGTATGTCAGACTCCAACTATCAAGTAGTCTCATTAACAAAACCGTGTCACTACTGAACCTTCATAGAAGGTATATATCTTTGGATCTCAATCTCCGGACTTGCCTGTCTAGTATAGCTATTGGCTCCTCCTCAAATGTCAAATTTGGACCTAGCTCAACAGAATCATAAGAAATCACGTGGGACTCATTAGGAATGTACCGGTGGAGCATATAAACATGAAAAATAGGATGCACCGATGATAATCTCGGTGGTCAGACCAACTCCTAGGCCACCCTTACCAACTTTCCTCAAAATCTCAAATGGGCCAATGAATCTAGGATTGAGTTTGCCCCTCCTCCTAAATCTCATCATACCCTTCATTGGTGAAACTTTCAGCCAAACATTGTCACCAAAAGAGAACTCAAGAGGCCTAGTCCTCTGATCATCATAACTCTTCTGGTGGTTCTGAGTTGTCAATAGTCTACCCTAAATCAAACGAAACTGATCCATGTCATCTCTAAGTAGGTCCACACTCAACACATTAGTTGAACCTGAGTCAAACCATCCAATGGGTAATTTACACCTCCGGCCATATAAGGCCTCAAATGGTGCCATTTGAATGCTAGAATGGTAACTGTTGTTATACGCAAACTCTACCAATGGTAAGTGTTGATCCCATCGAGCCCCAAAGTCTATCACATAAGCCTATAACATGTCCTCCAACACCTAATGTTACGCTCAGACTATCCATCTATCTAGGGGTGGAAAGCTGAACTCAAATCCATTTTAGTATCCAAACCACGCTGTAGAACCCACCAAATATGGGATTTGAACACTAATCCCGTGTCTAACACTGGCACAGAATGCCATCTGAAAATATCCCAAATATACAACCTAGTCAAATGCTCTGCACTGTAGCTAGTCTTTACCAATAAGAAGTGTGCAAAATTGGTCAAATAATCAATGACCACCCAAACTGAGTTAAACTTACCCAAGGCCATAGGAAAACCTATAACAAAATCCATATTCACTCTCTCCTACTTCCACTCGGGAATGGGCATCTTTTGCATTAATCCACTGGGCTTTTCGTGCTCATACTTGGCTTGTTGGCAATTCAAATGCTTTGGAAAAAACTCAGTTATGTCCCTTTCCATCCCAAACCACCAATAATGTTGTTTTAGATCATGGTACATCTTTGTCACACCAAAATGGATGGAATATCTAGCACAGTGGGCCTCCTCTAATATTAATCTCACCTAATCCCCAACCTTAGGCACATAAACCCTTCCATTTATCCTCAATACACCACCAGAATTAATCATAGCCACCTTAGCTTTACCTCTCAACACATTGTCACGAATCATGCACAACCTGGGATCCTCAAACTGAAAAGCACATATATCTGATTAAGCAAGGAAGATCTAGCCTCAACAAAGGCCAAAATACTCTGAGGAGGAGAAATATCCAAATGAATTATTTGTATAGAAAGTGATTGAACCTCCAAAGCTAATGTTCTCTCCTCAGCTCTCAAGAATGCCAAACTCCCCATACTAGTATCCTTCCAGCTCAAAGCATTTGCCACAACATTTACCTTCCCAGGGTGGTATAGAATAGAGATATCATAGTCCTTAACAATGTATTTGAGACTCCGAGGATTGGCGAAGATCTCACAATGTACCCCATAAAAATAGTGACGCCATAATTTTAACATAAATTTCACCGCAGCCAACTCCAACTCATTGGTAGGGTAGTTCCTTTCATGAACCTTTAGTTGTCTAGAAGCATAAGTTATCACCTTCCCCCTCTACATTAATAGATCACCCAAACCCACACTAGAAGCATCACAATATACCAATAAATTGAATAGCGACAAAATAAGATAAAATAAAGCAGAAACAATCACAACACATAATAAGAAATCCCCAAAACCTGGAGTCATAAATACAAGAGCATCTAAAAAAGTAGTGATGAGTAAATACAACTATCTCAAATGAAGATATAAAGTTATCTTATAATATTTGATACAAAGTCTGGAATAGAAAGTAATAGAGAAAATCTCAAGGATCCAGGTAACTCGAAGTTTGAGCCTCACTGCTAAGATCTAGATAGATGGATAACAACTCAACTACAATGAATCAACTACCCTGGACAGATTCTTGTGCTAATTTGTAGGGAGGAAAGAAAGTAGGTGTGAGTATATGAAAGTATCCAGTAGGTTCAACCGACTAGGCAAGAGAAATCGAACAAGTATGTAATAATGAAAATTACTATCACTTGCATCAAAAAGGTTAGTGCACAAACAAAATATACATAATGGTAAGATAAAATCTCCATAATCACCAATAGTACAATACAATGAGAGATATGAACACAATGAATGTACTAAGGTCATATACCAAATATCTCACAACCTTGCCATTTGTCGATGGTCAAAGGATATCACAATGTCTCATCCTTGCTATCTGCCTGTGATCAAGGAGTATCATAATATCTCAACCTTGCCACCCGACCGTGGTCAAGAGATTTCATAATATATCAACCTTGCCACCAACCCGTGGTCAAGGAATATCAAAATATTTAAATCTTGTCACCTACCCAGGTCAAGAGATAGTACAATGCAATGTGAAATAGATACAAATCAATGGTACAATCCAGATATGCATGTATATATAATGTCATCATAACAAAAATATCGATACAAGAGTCTCATATAATCATAGAGAATAATATCAAGTATCAAAAATAGTGCCCAAACCATTAACATGTATTAGATCACCATAATTATATGAATAATCAAGTTTACCAATAATATCGGACCCTACTCGTCCCAAAATATACCTATGATTCTTAAAAGTAATAAAACTGGACTTCACTCGTCCCGAAATATACACAAAATGCCCAAAATATGTCAAAGCCATCAAGTTGCCACAATTTATCCCAATAGTGTCACAAGTCTCATATTATCACATTAATATCCCAAATTATCTCAATTTACAAAATTTCATCTCAATTAATCAATAGGATCATAATTTACTCAATTTTCAACATAACCAAGATCACAAATCCATTGTAATTCTAGAATCTCAACTCATTTACTCATGAATAAATCTATATCTCGCAATTACCATATCAACATGATCAATAACTCAAATCCAGTCCCCAAAAGGTTAGCTGAATCTACCCCAATGTTGAAACCGTATTCGAACAAGCTTTAAGTCAAAATCCTCAAAATGATCTCTGAATCGATCAATCACTACCAATAATAGATACTATGTGTTAAGAGGTACATTTTAATACTCATATTTGTACGAATTAGGCTTACGGGCAAAATGGTCAAAATTAGGGCTAAACGTCAAAGTT
This sequence comes from Solanum aculeatissimum, assembly GCA_038996855.1. NCBI lineage: Eukaryota > Viridiplantae > Streptophyta > Magnoliopsida > Solanales > Solanaceae > Solanum > Solanum aculeatissimum. Next base: position 17,054 of record JBCEWC010003385.1, read on the forward strand.
CTCGAATCTACAAATTGACTTTAAAATCAACTTTTATACAGAAAATGGAGTTTGTGAGTTAATATTCCACTAAAATCGAGTTCAAATCAAAGAAAAAATACCATTTTAAGTTTTGAAATCATAGACTAAAAATTCTCAATTTTGGATATTCAAAATTGAAATTCAATATAAAATAAGGATGTAAATCATGAAAATTAATTAAAAGAGGTTAGAAACACTTACCCAAAATAATTCTCCAAAATCTCTTTCAAAACTCACCCCAAAATCTTGAAATTTGTTCAAATTGAGTAAAAATGGTTTTCCACGGTTTTAACAGCGTCCAGGTAAGAACTCTTCTTTGCGAACATGGACAGGCCTCCGAAAATATGGAGATCAATGCCAATTAACCCTCCACAAATGTGGCCCTATCTCCACAAATATGGAGCTCTAGTTTTGTGCCTTCCGCGAACGCGAGGCGAGGCCTTTGCGAACGTAGAGGTCAACGATGGCAACCCTCCGCGAACACATGAAACATGGTGCAAACACAGAGTGTAATGGGCACCCGCACCATCAATGCACAGGTTTAACCAAAACTCAGAATGGACACTAAGAACGCATCCGAAATTAGAAATTCACAAACCATATTTGCACCATACCAGAAGCAGTGATTCGGATTCAACGTAATCATCGGAAATCAATTTCAAGGCCTCCTCACCATATTTACCAATGTAACTCAATGAAACTAGTTTAAAATTTAAAAAACCAAAATTGCCCTTGATAACTCCAAAAAATATTATGAGATCATTTCTAGCATTAGTTTCACCATCCAAAACTACTGGACTATCGAAATTTTAATCTAACCTTCTAAACTCCGAATGTTGACCAAAGTCAAACTTTGATTCCAAAAATAACTAAAATCATAACTTTAGGCCTAAAAACCTCATTTTAACTCCAAATTCAGTTTTGTAACTTACATAGACAAGTTTCGATATTTTGGAGCCAATGGAATCGATGGATCTCTTATTTGATATCCAAAACTCAGAATGGTACAAAAACTCACTTTTTCCCTAACTTAAACTTCCAAAAATGTCAAAACTCATATTTTCTATGTTTTAAACTCAGGATTTCAGTTCCACCAATGCAAAATAGTTCAAAATAGGCTATTTTGCATCAGAAGAGAGATTTCAAGAAATGGCAGATCTACTCACTCTATCAATAATCGAGTCGGAAAGAATACAAAAGAAAGAATTTCAAATTTACAAGCTACGAACTATCAAGATCTAAAGTGTCAATTCCAATAAATATTGAACTAACCCTAATAACTTACGAAAGGGTAAAATGGTCATTTTTAAAGATAAGGCCAAAAATGACCAACTTGGTCATTACAATCACAACCTTTCCATTCTTCAATCTCAACAACTTACAAGATCCAAATCATTCAACACATCACATTCGGTACATATATCAACTTCAAGAAAGGAATGACATGAAATGTAATAAATTCTATGAAATCTAAGCAACGTCAAGTAATAATGGTGCACCTTTGTCCGATAATAGACATCCAGTGATACAATCACACTGGAATCCATAAGGGCCACACATTGACCATGTATTTGTCAGAACTATTTTTTTTATATTTAATTTTCAAATTTAGCCAGAACCATTTTCCTTTGGCTTTTATTTTCTTTTTCTTTCTTTTTTCTAGTCAAAACCATTTCCATTTTACTTTTCATATCTTTTCTTTTTCGAGGAGAAACCATTTACCTTTGGCTTTTTATCATAAATGGAACATCAAGCACATATATATCATCATATTACAAGTATCACTTCATAATCAAGAATGCACAATATGACCACATAGATCATTTATTCATAATCACATACTCAATCTTATTATCAAATAGCCAAAACTATTTTCCTTTGGCTTTTCATCATCAATGGAACATCAAGCCATTCATGGAATCATGGAACAATAATCACTTTCACAAGTATAAAAATAGGCAAGATGTCCATACTATATCATTTATGCAAGATCACCGATCACTTTCATTGTTCTATCAACACTTAAGTCATCATCAACACTTTATGTAATAATTATAATATAACAATGTTCAACTCTTTCAATTACATTTAGTTATCAAAGCATTAAAACAATTCATCATTTGAGTCCCCATTTCACAAGTATCTAGTTTCACAAGTTCCAACAATATCTCAATATAAGCATTTAGCTCAACATTTCTCATCAAGTAATTCATTTGACAATTTGATGTAACATGATTCACAGTTCAACAATTAAATCATCATGAACACTTTTACATTATCAACAATGGCATCATAATTTCATTTAGCAATATCAAGTCACAAGTCTAAGTCAACAAAAAGAGACATTATTTCATAATTCAAGTCATGCATATCATCATTTTCACCTTCCCATTACCAAAATAATATCCACTAGAATAATTCACTAACTCCAAAGTTTTTCATTGATAGTAAATACTATATTCAATAAACTCAATAAGGGTTAGAGTCTACTTGCCTCAATTTAACCAATTAGTCACTCCAAAGATAATGTCTTCCCCTTCCGAATAGAATTTGAATAACCAAAATCTAATTGGAAACTATTTCATAATCACAATACGAAACTACCAACACCAAAATCAAGAAATTAGAGAAAAGGGGCAAAATCATCCACAAATTCACTACCAAAAATCCATGAAGAAATCTAAAAAACCTTTAGATGAAAATGTTTCTCTCGTGATTAGGAAACCACTAGTGAAAACTAATTTTAAATGGAGTTGAAATGAGATCATAATCATCAATTTCATAAAAATCTCAAAGTTCATGAAAATCCCCAATTTCTTCAATTGAATCTTTCAAATTTTATGTTAAAATCAAGGGATAATTAAAGGGTAATAATAAGAGAAGTGAAAAATAATGTTTTCATTCAAAAGTCCTTTAAAAAACCAATAAAAATTCACCCTAGCCGAGCTCCTAAAGTTTGAAAACGTTTAGGAAATGTTCAAAATGGGAGTGTAGGGGTCTGAAAATCCACCTCTAATGTCACTATAATGACATAAGTGTCACTATTGCGACATACGATAATATCCTAGCCTTCGCTATAGTGACCTATTAGTCGCTATCGAGACTTCACTATTGTGACACGCTCATCGCTATAACGAAGTCCACCTGTATATAGTGATGTTGATATAGCGGTAAGGCCCTTCATCACAGTGAGGCTTGCACCAAAACATAACAAAAATACTTTTTCAACAATTCAAGACTAATAATCAATCCTCAAAATTCATTTAGAACTGTAATGATCCTTAGTTTAGGAGCCTAAAAGTGCAGAAAAAGTTGGACAAAAAATTACCTGGGGTCAATCCATGAAGTCGAATTATGACCCGTAGATGGGTTGATGGCCTGTAGGTTGTCCTCTTAAACATGAACTTCAAGAAAGGAAAAAGTTTCCTCACGTACCCAATGACAGCCTATAGAAAGCTTGATGGCTCATAGATAGGATCATAGGTGAGGGTGCCAAACATGAAAAAAATTTAGAGTTTCTAGAAAGATACCCACGATTAATTGCACGTTCCATAGACTATTCCACGACCCATGGATACCTTTCGTAGATGAGATCCAAAAAAGTGAGAAATTAGTTATGTGTTGAATAACTCTATGAGTCCAACCACGAGCCATGAATCAAAGGATGGCCTATAGAATAGGTTTTCATGGTTTGGGTCTACAAAATAGTTTCTGAAGATTGGAAAAGGAGAACAAGATAGACAGGACTATTGTTTGTGGTTCAAACCATGGCTCATGATCGGGGTTTCATAGACCCCATTTGACAATTTTAATGAAGGGTAATTTTGTCATTTCCACCAATCCTAATCTTATACTATATCATTTTTTAGACCCTAAGCTCCCTACACCAGACTTAAAGCCTTAGGACCCTCATTCATTCTCTCATCCTCCTGTTCTTAAAATTCCTAAGGCAAAATACATTCTCTAGAAAGGTCAAGGCAAGGCTAAAGTTTTCAAGCTCTTCCCAAAGGATCCAAGCTTTTCTTCTTGGAGACTAAATGAGGTATGTGATTTTGATTTGTGGGTATCCTTTCACCCACAAATTTCTACATAATGTCTTTTACCTTTTCTTTAAGTTCCTTCAAGTTAATGTGCATGCTAATGATTATTTCATGATATTTTATGTTATTAAATGATCTTCGTGATATATTGTTGTATTTTACTAAGTATTTACATATTTGCAAGATAATGATGATGACCCAAATGATGTGGGTCAAAGTAATGAAGTGTGGGTTGTTTAACTATGTTTTAAATAAGCATATTTTCGATAATTATGCATGATTTTTTTATTTATGATTATTCCAACTCAAAGACTTAGCCCACCTAGTTTTAAGTCAAGTTTTGTGTGTTTTATGATAAAGATTAGGCACTAAAGAAAGGTTTTAAAGTTATGATTTGTCAAAGATATAAGCATATTGACAATTGCCCTAAAGATGTTTAAGAAGGTCCCCAAGATGAAAGGACAATAGTCACTTGGTGGTTTCTTAAGTTCGAGCTACTCTTAAGATCACTATTTATGATTATAAGTTTCATAATTGACTAAGCTTATGTTTTAAAGATTTCATAGGATGACTTAGCACCGAATGTGACATTGAGGTGGGGTTCGATAACGGAACCTTAGTAGCAACCCTTTGTCTCATTAACCATGTCCCACCATAAAAGCCCTTGTAGTCTAGGCTAGTGAATCCACGTAGGGAATTTATGTTATACAAAGATGCATGCTAAGTGACGGAGTTCCATTCGACAAGTGGTTTCCCCGTGCCAACGTAGGGGATTATGTTGGATTCCACATAGTAGCTCACATGGTCTTATATGTTGGTTAAGGTCTTCTCCCATAAGTTTATGATTCTATGACATGGTTCTATCACATGTTTTCCCTATGTGCATCACTTTACTCATCATGATATGATATTCCTTATGCATGATTAAGTTCATATTTAATGTCCTATTTATTGTCCAATGCATGTTTATCTTTACTTATGAATAATGGTATTATAACTTCATATGTGCATTGCATTTCACATACTTAGTACATTCCAAAAGTACTAACGTATATTTTGCCTGCATGATTAAACCATGTAGAGATAGGTGCTCCTCTATCGGCTCCTAGCTAGTTTTTAGATGTTCGAGACTAGTATTTTTATGGTGAGACCTTAGTTTGGGTCTCTACCATTTTTTATTCTAGCTTGTATTTTCTTTAGAGATGATGTATATGTTGCCCTTTTGAGGCCTTTACAGTCTATATTATTAAATGTTAGAGTCTTTTCTATTTGATGGAGGTTGATCGTCGACCGATCGATCCATCCATGGTTAGATGGTATGATGTTCAGACAAAAATATGTTTTTATATATGCTTTATAATGTTGTTTCATCGCCATAAGTCACCCATAAACCCTTCCCCATTTTATTTCCATATTTCTGTAAGTTTTATGCCTATGAATGCTTGAGATATTTAAGATGGCTTGGATGGGGTACCTTCGAGTATCTCATTTACCATGTGACGACTAGGCCCCTAGGTCGGGTCATTACAAGAACTTTGTACACATAAACCATATATGTAACTCCATTAATTTGGACATTCCAGACTCAATGGAATCGTTAAAAATCGAATCTGAGACCTCCTTGACCTTAAACTAGATTAAACGCCTTAATTCCATCTTAGGCCACTTGAAACATCAAAGCGGCATCAGAGAACTCAAAAATTATGGAAAATCTACTTTAGTACTAAAATCACCTCTCAAGACCATTGGAACAAATAAAAAATTGATCCAATTATCAAAACTAAAAATGTTGACCAAAGTCAAACCAAACTCAAACTTTGACTCAATTTCTAACTCCAACCCTAAAATACACATAAAGACACCAAATCTGATTCTAACAACTCTCCTAGATAATTTCTGTATTTTGGAACTAATGGAATTGACAAAAATTTCATTCTGACAATTGAATCTCTAAATGACTCAAAATTTTAAAATTAGGCAATTCAAAACTTAAAATGTAATTTTTTGCAAAATTCTCAACCTTTTACAAAATTTTCAAAAACCAAATTTTAGACCCACTCCAACGTGACTCAAGACCGCTAACAGGAGGGCAAAATAGTATTTTTTTTCAAAAGAGTCAAAAATGACCATTTAGGTTCATTACATCAACTGCTTATGCTCTTCTTCTTGAATATTTGTCGTGCACTTAACTTACACTCTGGACATGGACGACACTCGAAAATCATTGTTGGTCCTAAGTGAATCCTTGTCTTGGTTGGATACTTAATAAAAACTAAATATACATAAGGAAGCTTCATAAAAAGTGATCCTTTAAAATATTTAAGCAAATCTCATGAAAATGTCTGAAGACAACTCTTAATAAATGATAATAATAATAATAATAATGTTTTAGACATTAGAATAAATTAACTCATTCCCTTCGACTATCCATGAAGCTTCTACTGACTGAATATAGATGTTGCAACAAGACCCACAACTATCTGACTATAAAATAGATAAATAAAACTAACTAACTGGAGCCCTCTGAAAGTGAGGAGGTCTTACCAACTGTTGATAGAAAACATGACTTACTGAATGTCTAGTATCATGAGTACCTAAATCTGCATCATAGAATGATCCAATGCCAAATGACATAAGTACTTGAATTGTATGATATGTAATAAAGTTGAATAAACAATAACAGAACTGAACACTCATGCCAAAAAAATATAGAAATTAATTTGACTAAGAGTAAAATAGGAATATAGCAAATAGATGTAAAACTTTACAACTAATATATGCAATAATATCATATACTAAAATAATATACTTTTACCTTTTTCTTGGGGAGTTTTTCAAATCTGTAATCATCACTATGAGCCTTGTGATGATACAATGACTTGTTCACGTTTCCAGAGTGATCTCATACCTTGCTAGAGTAAGAGATGAACGTAACTTATGAATCTAACTAACTTGGACTTCTTAGAGGCATATGAGGAGGCATACAATTTGATGCAACCCTATCCTACACTGGCTTCGTAGTCTATGGGATTGAAGTTATCTGAAGTTGTATCTACATTGGTGCTCAATACTTGTCCCAAAATATGTCCTATGCTCAATAACTTTAAAGGTGTTCAATTCAAGATTTTGAGCTCAATTTCCAAATTCAAGATTTTTGAAAAATAACCTATTTTTACCATTTTACCCCCAGATTGAATTCCTATCAATTTGGGTATCAATTGACTCCTTTTGACGTGTATATCTCTTTCTTGATAGTGGTTTTTTTCGAAGTTGATTCTTGGATTCATTCATCTCGTTGGTGTCACGATCCAAAAATGGATTGCGACTAAAGAAGAATGCAATAAAACAGAAGCCATCATAATATATCATCAAATATACCAAAACCTGGAGTCATGAGTACAAGAACATCTATAACAGTGTGGAAGAGTAAACAAAATTTTCTCAAAAAGAAATACAAGGATGTCTTATAATGTCTGATATAAAGTCTAAAAGAAAGTCATAAAGATAATCCCAAAGATCCACGATGACTCGAAGTCTGAGCCTCACCGGTAAGATCTAGATGGATGTTTCTAAAGCTCATTAATAGTGAATCAACTGACCTGTGCGGGTTCCTGTACTCGATCTTCAGGGAGGAAACAAAGTAGGGTGAGTACACCAAAATGTACCTAGCAGGTTCAACCGACTGGGTAAGAGAAATTGAACAAGTATGCAATAACGAAGAATCCTACACCTGCATCCAAAACGTTAGTACGCAATGAAAATATACAATAAGACTTATAAGATCTCCCACATATCTAGTATTAAAACACCAAAAGCAATAGCCACACAGTATATGAAATGCCACCAAATCATGCATCAAGTGTTCCATGACCTTTCCACTTACTCGTGGTTAAGGATATTACAATGCCTCATCCTTTCCACCTACTCGCGGTCAAGGGGTATTACAATATCTCATCCTTGCAACCTACACGCAGTCAAGGGATATATAGGTATAGTCTCACCTTTGCCTCCTACTCAGGTCAAGGGGGTGGTACAATCGTGGAACATACTGCCATTGCCTCCTACTCGGGTTAAGGGGTGATACAATGCAACATACTATAAACACAAGGAAATGATATACATTCCAACATGTGCATAATCATAACAACATCATAATGAGAATAATATAGTATAAGTCTCACTTAAACATAGAATATAATATCAAGTGTTCCAATCTATTATAATATCAATGACTGAGTATGCCAAATATACCGAACCTCACTCATCCCCACAATATAAACCCATCATCATCATACCCAAGAAATAAGTATATCACAACTACCAGACCTTGCTCATCCCCAAGATTCATAAACAACATAATTAGATCCACAAATCAAACATAACACAATGATACCAGACCCTACTCGTCCCAAATAGATTTATATAAATCCTAATTAAATCCCAATATCAAGTATAACCCAAGGACCTGACCTTACTCGTCCACAAGGTATGTATATGATCATTGAAGTATCTCATTAACTATCAAGTTACCAAAATATTTTCCCAAATAGTGTCATAAGCCTTAATTTATCACAATAATATCTCACAGGATCTCAATCCATAAGTTTTCATCTAAGATTTACAATAGAATCACAATTACTCCTAATTCGGCTAACCCAAAATCACTTTTCCATAAATATCTCATCCCATCAATACATTACTATGAATCAATCTAGATCTCATAATTATCACATAAACATGATCAATAACTCAAATCCAGTCCCAACAAGGTTAGTCAAACCCACCTCAATGTCGAAATCGCACTCGACAAGCTTTCAATCAACTCAAATCTCAAATCAATCCCTGATTCACTTAACAACTATCAAAATCAGATACTACACATCAAGAGGAGAATTTTGATACCCATATTAGCATGATTTAGGCTTAGGGGCAAGATGGTCAATAAAATCCAAAGTTTTTAAATATAAAAATTGACTTTAAAATTGAGTTCTATGTGAAAAATAGAGTTCGTGGATGAAAATTCCACTAAAAATGAGTGAGAAATCAACATTCAAAGTTTAGAAATCATAGTATAAAAATTCTCAATTTTGGACATTGAAAAATTCATGAAATTTAAGATGAAAAATAGATAAAACTTATGAAATATTATCAATGTAATGTTAAAATCACTTACCCAGAAAAAAACTTTGAAAACCCTTCTTCAAAATCACCTTGAAAAGCTTAACGTTCTTGAAATGGCTAAAAATGGTATTTTACGAGTTTAAAACTGTTCAAGTATAAAAATATCTTCACAATCACGAGTGGGGTCCCATGAACACGGAGGATATTGTCCAAAAGACCTTTGCGATCACAGAGAACAATCCGCGAACGCGGAGAATAAAAAGGAGGGGGCCACTCACATGTGCTAGTACTCCGTAAACTCGGACTACCCTCCGCGAACGTGAAGAGAAACCCACTATACCTCCACGAACGCGGTTGCCTTCTCTGCAAACACGGAGATCAAATCACACCTACACCAGATATCAACAAACCAATAATACCAAGTTCGTTTCCCTACTCGGAATGAACCCCCGAAACTCATCCGAAATCAGAATTACACAAACTTTATATGCATCTGTATCAGAAATAGCAATTTGGACTCAGCGGAATCATTATAAACCTATTTCAAGGCTTTTTTTCCACATTTACCAATCCAACTCGATAAAACTAATTTACTGCATTAAAATACCAAAATTGCCCTCGACAAATCCAAAAATTATTTTGAGACCATTTCTAGTGTTAGTTTCACTATCCGAGACTATTGGAACTGTTGGAATTCCGATCTGAGCTTCTGAACTCTGAATGATGACCAAAGTCAAACTTTGGTTTCAGAAACAACTAAAATCACAACTTTAGGCCTAAAAATATATTTTAACTTCGAATTCGACTCTGTAACGTCTCATAGTTTAGTTTCAATATTTTGGAGCTAATGAAATCAATGGATCTCTGATCCAACACCAGAAAATTAGAATAGTATAAAATTTTACTTTTTCAATAACTTAAACTTCTAGAAAGTGCCAAAACTCATATTTTCTATTTTAAATCTCCAGATTTCAGTTTCAATCATTCAAATAGTTCATAATAGGTCTAAAGCAATTTATGAAAGGGTAAAATGGTCATTTTCATAGATAAGATCAAAAATGACCAACCAGGTCATTACAGTTGGCTAGTTCGTGTATGGTTTGGCCTTAGAGATTATGGTGATTTGGAGTATCGTACAAGGAGATAAGCTTGGATGTGAGTTGATTGAGACTTCGATTAAGACAAGTGGACTTCTAAAATTTTGTTAAATATGATTGAACATTGTATTATCTTATATATGTGGATTTGGGTGATTTGTGGCATGAAATGAGATAGAATTATACTATTATAGGCTTTGATCATAGGATTTTGAATTAGGTAATTACAAATATTGTGGATCCTTGACTTGTGAAATAGTTGTGGAATTGTGAATACTTGTGAAATTATGGATTATTCAGTTTTTGATTGGTTTGGCTATTGATTGAATTAAGTGGACCCTAACACTTGTTAAATTTATTAAACATAGAATTTCCTTCTAATGTGAAACTCAGGAATTAGTGAACTATTCTAGTGGATATGATTGAGTAATGGGGAGGTAGAAATGATAACACGTGTGACTTGAATTCTGAGATAATGTCCATTGTTGTTGGCTTAGACTTGTGAGATAATTTTGTGAAATGAGCTTATAATGCCATTGCTGATAATGTGAAAGTATTTATGATGTTCTGATAGTTGAACTTTGAATTATATTACATGGAATTATCTATTGAATCTCTTATGTGAAATGTTGAGCTAAATGTGTATGATGAGATGTTGTTGGGAATTATGAACTAATTGCTTGTGAATTAAGAACTCAAATGATAAATTGTCCTAAGTTATGACGACTAAGGGTAATGAAAAGAGTTGAACTATGTTATATTGTGAGTATTACATAATATATTAATAATTACTCAAATGTTGGAAGACAATGAAATGATTAATCAATTGTGGATTGGTAATATATGTGATCTTGTGAAACATTTGATATGGATATTGAGATGGCACTTATATTGAGATGTCATTGGTATTGAGACATTGATGATATTGACACTGTGATGAAACTGAGATAATGCACATTATATTCACTATTATTTGTGTATTGATACTTGCGATGGCTATAGCGAGAGATGAGTAAGATAACATATGGATTGGTGGTCGAGGTCTCTACCAGTCGATGATTAGTTGAGGTTTCTGCCGGTGAGCCGAGGTAATATGATGGTTGATATTCTATTCGAGGTCATTTTTGGACAAGTGAGCATTGGTCGAGGTCATTGTCAGCAATATTCATAGATATATAGTTCTTGTGTGGTCCCCATGGATTTCGATATGAGGTTATCAGTGAATGTGTATCATAAGATAGACATGCATCATGATTATCTGATATTGCATTGCATTATTTACATCTCATGGGATCCACTTCATCTCATATCATTCCTTCTTTGATATTATTATATGTTTTGCTTATGATATTGGATATCTATTATACTATTTGACTTTGTATATTCAGTTGGATATTTTGATATATGATGATATGTGATGAGTATATTGTGATTTGTAAATTATATTATGCTTGGACTTTATTGAGTGTGGGTGTGTAGTTCGGTGGTTTGTGGTTGAGAGGATATAAGTACTTGCATTCTTCATTGCTTTATTTTATGTTAGTTTCCATTTGTTGAGTACCATGTTGTTTGGTGCTTATCCCTTGCTATATTTTGTAGGTTGTGAGCTCGGTCCTATTTGATAGATCTTTCCAGTTATAGGATCGATCTTCTGGATCCCTTGAGAGGTAGTTGCTTGTCTCTTCGGCAAACCTTCGAGGATTCTGTTTTATGTTATGTTCTATTTGAGGACTAGAAATTGAGATTTATATTATCATATGAGTATTCTTAGTATTAGAGGCTTGTACATGTGATACCAGTTCTGGGATGGTTGTAGTCTTGATTTCCTATGCTTACCTATCTTATTAGACTATTTTATCTTTCATTTTTATTATTATATTGAAATGCTTAGGCTTAGGTAGACTCGCCTTGGTAGGGTAGGTGAGTTTCATCACACTGGAATTTCAGATCGTGACACTCTAGGATGATTCTACTACTTACAGTTTACAAAATTCCAAATCACATTCTCTTGAATGGTGACACTAAACTCTTAAAGGCATAATTTATTCTTTCAAAGATAATGTCTGAAGAAAGGTTCAGAAATAGAGTTTGGGATTACATCTTGCTCTAGAACACTTCATATGAATAAGAGATCATTTTTTGAATCAATAAACTTAATTTTACTAATTAGCTCCTCTTAAATCTGGTGCAACCTCTTTACTTTCTGAATACTTTATTTGAGAGTAATTCATCGATAAGGATCTGAGTTTTTTTGTTCAATCCACTTTGAGTTTGAGGGATAGTAAAAAGAATTTGGAAAATGCACAAATCTAAATAAGTTTCTTAGTAGACAACTCTATTGCACGATCTAGAATATGAAAGAAGAAAACCTTTTCTTAAATGGCCATAGTCCTTCATTGATAGATGTAAGACCTTCACAACTATAAATAAGATCCTACATACACGACTTCATACACACCCTAGTACATTTCAACTTTGTGATCTGATATCAAGTTTGTCATGCGATGAGTGTATACCTTACGCATGGCCGACACTCGAAACTCATTATTGGCTTCATGCAAACCTCTTGGCCTGATTATTCATCATTCAGCAAAAGACTCAACTCAATAGAAAGTTAACTCAAGTGAGACTTTAAAAACATCATCATTAATTAGTAAATAATATAATAAATCAATAAGTAAATAATATAATAAAAATACTTAACGTATAATGTAACTCAACTTCATAAACTCAATAATAAAATTATAGTTCAAAAACAGACTCAAAATAGTCATTCAGACTCAACATCTACTCTATAAAGCCTCTATTTGACTCGCAAGAAGGTTTCAAGACAAGTCTCTGTCTACCTCAAATAATTACTAAGAATTGTAAAGAAAAGAACTCCTCTGGATATAAAGAGATCTCACCGACTACTGATGGATAAAAGTCCTATCGAAGCGTCTGCAATCATGAGTACCTAAATCTACATCATAAAATGATATGGTGCCAAATAATGTCAGTATATTGAATATAAGGTATATAAAATAGCTAAATAAAAACAAGACTCAAGGATACCCAATGATAATAATGAATCTCAACCCAAATTAATATTGTGACAAAGGTTATGAGAATTGGAGAAAAATAAGGAACTAAAGAGGATGTACCATTTCGAGGGACGTGTCGCAC
>JBCEWC010003386.1:0-30497 GCA_038996855.1 Solanum aculeatissimum
AAAATTGAGAGAATTGAAATTTGAGAGAATTTTTGATGAAAAAATATGTAAAGGGGTTGGGGTATTTATAGTTGAAAAATTTAGGGGGTTAATTTTTTTTTAAATAAAAATTAATTACTAAATAAAAAAGTACTAAAAGAGCCGTTGAAACGACTCTTTTCTCAGTTTTCTGATTTCTCCTGATTCCATTTTGACCGTTGGGGCCCCACACCCTAACGGTCCAATTGAAATTTTTAATTTTTTATATATATATATATATTAATTGAACCGATAATACCGGTCCGGTACCGGACCGAAACCGGTAAAACGGAACTGGTATTAACCGGAAAACATCCTCCCTCCCTTCTCGGTTCCCCTCCCGGTGCCCCCTACCGGTGTACATTCCGGGACTCTACCGGACCGGGTCCAGCACCGGTATTTTACCAGGACTGAACCGGATCGGAATCGGTACGTCCCGATTTCGTTGCCACCCTTAGTCTTCACCCATCCAGTTTAATAGTCTACTCCAAAATGAATTTGTGATTGGACAATCAAAGAATAACTGAGCCAAGCTTTCTAATAGAGCTTTACATAACACACAAACATTAGGAGCATCAACATTCAATCTTTAGAGCCTGTCAATGGTTGGTAATCTTTGGTGTAGAGCTAGCCATAAACAAAACATGTGTTGTGGATGGATTGTAGAATGAGTTGATAAACTTTTTCATTGAATCTTGCGGTATTGTGGTCTCAAAGCTTTATACATATACCTGATGCTGAATTTGTTGTTATAGATCATAGTTCCAGTCTACACACAAGTTGCCATGAGTAAAATTGATTATCATGATATACCCTCTTACCTTTATTATTTTTCTAATAACCCGAGTTGTGCTAGTAGAGGTTTGACACAAACTGATATCTTCAACCTTATAATATATGTGTACCCATTTAATCCACAAGCAGTCCTTCTTTGATGCTAGTGCCTGCAATTTCTTAAAAATTGTAGCCTTATCCTAACTGTATAGATGCATAATACTTAGACCCCCCGTACCTCTAGGTTGACATACCTTTTCCCAAGACATCAAATCTCTTTTGGAGAAGCCAATGGACCCTATCCACAAGTAACTTCTATAAATTTGCTCAATCAGTTTTATTATCTTCTTTGGGAGGATGAAAACTTGGGCTCAATATGTCTGCATACCAAACACTACTGACTTAATTAATTGTAATCTCCCAACATAAGAAAGTATCTTGGAGTTTCAACATTTTACTTTTTCTATAAACACAAGCATACATTTGCTAACTGTGAGTTTTCTTAAAGACAAAGAGACACCGAAATACTTATATAGGGTAAACTACCTTCTTTATAGCCCAAAAGATTAAGAACCTCTTATTTAACATTTGGTTTAGGCTGAATATATCAGTGGTTTCCTAAAATTACCATCAACTTTCATTTAGACACCTTAATTATGGGATGTTCATTTTAGACACCTTATGTGAGGTCCGACTGTGTCATTTTGACACTTTTTGCACAGTTGGAAACTCATGTATTTTTCACTTATCCAAAGCACGTATAAGGTATTTTTTTCATCTGATGTGGCATCCAACTATACCTTTAACAATAATATTAATCCATCTCCATTTATTTATACCCTTTCTTCTTCTTTAATTTTGCCCTAAATCAGGCTTCCAACTTTGAAGTGGAACATGATTAATATGAATTTTGTTACTGGTTTGCCTCGTTCATTTCATAAATTTGACTCCATATGAGTAATAGTCGATAGACTCACAAAGTCAGCACATTTTCTGCCAGTTAAGAGTGATTATACGGCTGAGGAGTATGCAAGGTTATATATTAGGTAGATAGTTAGGCTACATAGGGTCCCAATCTCTATTATATCTGATCAGAGAACTCAATTCACCGTAATGTTTCGAAAGTCATTTCAAAGGAGTTTGGGAACAAAAGTGAATCTAAGCACAACCTTCTACCCCCAAATAGATGGTCAAGTAGAACGCACAATTCAAATACTTGAAGATATGTTGAAAGCTTGTGCGGGACTTCAAGGGTAGTTGGGTTGATCATTTTACTACTTATTAAATTTGCCTATAATAACAACTACCATTCAAACATTAAAATGATACCTTTTGAAGCTTTGTATCGAACAAAGTGTAGGCCACCAATTGGATGGTTTGAAGTGAGTGAAATGACCTTACTTGGACCAGATCTAGTTCAACAAGCTATGAAAAAAGTTAGGGTGATACAACAACGACCATAAACAACCCAAAGTTGTCTTAAATCATATGCAGAAGCTAGAAAAAGAGGGTTGAAATTCTTGATAGGAGATTGGATATTCTTAAAGGTGTTCCCAATGAAAGGCGTAATGAGATTTGTAAGAAGAGAAAATTGAGCCCACGTTACATTGAGCCATATAAAATTACTAGAAGGTTCAGACAGGTAGCATATGAATTGGAGCTACCCCAAGAGCTTCCAACAACTTATTCGGTGTTTCACATCTCAATGCTTCAGAGATGCATAAGTGACCCATCTCGTATCGCTCCTTTTGAAGATGTGCAAATTACAAAAGATCTTACCTATACAGAGATACCTATTGCTATTCTAAATCGTCAAGTTAAGAAACTAATGAATAAAGAAATAACTTCAACAAAGGTACTTTAGAGAAACCAACAAGTAGCAGAGATAACGTGGGAAGCCGAGGAAGTGATAAAATCCAAATACCTTTATCTATTTGAACCTAGAGAGGAAGTCTAAGATGCAAAATTAGGGCATTAATGGGTATACATGTTTGGATACTTATATGTGGTTAACAGTTTGTTTAAACTAAAGTTTAAACTTGTTTAAGCTAACTGATTATGCTAAAATTCATGGATGAATATTCCTGGGAAGAGGATGTAACATCTCATATTTTATGTGTACTAGGCTTGTGCATATGGAACTTGATATGGCTTGGTAGTACACATAATGCACTTGATTTTTTAGACAAAGGGTGACAATAAAGAAGCTTTAAGGTAAACTCCTGTATATTACAATGTGGCATGATCGAATGAGCCTCAATTTTAGAAGTATTTTAATTTCAGATTGAAGGGTTATATTTAAGTCTAAAGTTTAAGATGATCAAGTGTATATAAGTTTTAAGTTAAATTAAGGAGATCACAATCTTGAGCATGATAAAATAAGTGAGGTGCTTATTGGACTTTGTGAAGCTAGCAGGTGAATCACCTACTTGTTTAGCTTAAATGGGCTAGGTGGATGAGGAAGATTGATTCATACATTAATGGGCTCACTTGAGGCCCACATTAAGTAAAAAGAAAAGAAAATGAAGATGAGACCCAAAACCAAATCTATCCAGGTCCAACTAGTTGAGCCCAATAAAGAATAAGACCCAAACTAAGAGTGTAATTTTGACCCATGGTTTAATATTAGAAAGGGACGAGATTGACAACCCAAGATGACTAAATAAAGGGTCCAAAGTACATTCACGACCTGCTTGATAATTTTGGACCGAACCAAGTGAAGGAAAAAAAGAAAAATGAGTAGCCAAGGCCTAATGAATTTAAGCCCACAAAGGCCAAGTTAAATGGTCAAGTAGGTGCATCACCTAGTTGACAATTTAAGGCCCACAATAAGCCAAGAAAGTTGGTCAAAGAGGTCCTCCCAAAAGGGATAAGGATCAGTTCATTTTCCTTTTTTTTTAACTTAGAAATTTTTTTAAGGTTTCATAACTTCTCTATTGCTCCTTCTTGGCTTTATACGACAACCCTAAAACACTTCTAGGGTTTTTGAAGAGACCCTCATCTTTAAAAGTTAAGGTAAGTAAATCCACTTACAGATTTAACTTAATTCTCTCATGAAAGACAAGAGAAGTATGTTAGTTATGCTTAAGTATAATTATTGAGCAGAATGTTTCCAAAAGCTATTGCACTTTTCTTATTTATTAAGATAATTTTCTCTTTTTGTTTGATTTAATTGTGAAGGGAAGTTGAAGTTCTTAAAGAAGTTTAGGTTAAAAAGGATAATTTATAGGAATTGAGGTAAAGTGACTGCCCTATCTTTGTTTTTCTTAAATACGAGTTGGAGTATGATATTTTAAGTGTGCTTTTAGTAGAAATTCATGAGATGATGATTAAAAACTATAGTTTCACGTTCTCCATGGTATACTATATTGTTAGGAATATTTTATGACTGTTTAGTGTGTAAACATGTTGGGGGCATCCTTGTTGATGTTTGAAAAGAGTGTGAATTATTGATATTAAAAGATAGGGAATGAGTGTTATTCCACATACAATACTATATGCCTTATATATTCAGTATATTATCTTGTACTGACGTCCTCCCGGGGGATTTGAATTTCATGTTGCAGGTACAGGAGCTAGGAGATCTCCTCAGTAGGAGTACATGATATCTAGCTTCTATTAGTGAGCTCCAAGTTTCTTTGGGACTTTTTGAGTTTATAACATATATTTTGGTATTTTATAGTAGCTAAGTGTAATGTGAGGACTGTCTCTACCTTTATCAAATGATGTTTATAGTCAAGAGGCTTTGTAGACTATGTATAATAAAGTGTGATTGTGTCTCATGTTTTAGACATAATGACTCCAACAACCTAGTCATATGCATTTTTTTTGGCTTGTTAATACTATCTACTTTCATGAAAGCATATCTGTTATGGTAGCACCTTCCAATATTCATTGATAGTACATGATTACTGATTGGTTGTCCCAAACCTTTTTAGAAATGGGTGCCTATCTGCTTAATGGGATTTTGGGCATGACAACATCCAAGCACACGTAGAAGTACACAACTAAATTTTTTCTTGGTGCAATTTCTCTATCCATCCTTACCCAAACAAAAACTATCGAGAGTAGTCTATTTTATAACCTCAACGTCATCACATAATCTTTTAAATTCCATATTCCAATCACCCATGAACTCTTTAAGAATCATTAATTTTTCCTTGTAACAGATGGTCTTGCCAACATACAATCCTAACCTCTTCCTACAAATTTCTTGTATTTCCCAAATCTTCAAAATTGGTTGTTTAGTTATTTCATCCTTGAATTTATTTGCTAGAAATTTAGTTACACATTTTTTCCTTAGCTGATAAAGAAAACTTATGTACAAAATAGAAATTCTTAATCAAGAAGTTATCACAACCTCTATCAATTGAACCATAACACAACTATTTGCATTTCTCTTTGAATTTACATTTAGACCTTACTCTATGAGATTCCTTAGGCCTTAACTTAATCTGATAGTTATATTCTACTGCATATTTTGCCAAAGCATTTCTAAATTTCTTAGCATTCTCAAAAATCATTCCAAGTTCAAAAATAGCAACTTCACATATATCATCATACCTGATATTTTTGCTCTTCCTTCTTCATAGTTGATCAACACCCTTAGCACCTTCTGCATTTAGAATATCTGTGCTACCATCACTCTTACAGTCTGAGCTATCAATGTACTGCTTATCTCTACCTAATATTTCAATATATCTATCTGTAATGACCATGCCAACCATTTTTGAGCTTATTTATGAAAATTACTATTTTGTCCTTTTGTAAGTTGCTTTGGACCTATTTTGATCTATCAGTATTGTTGGAACTGATATATTGTGTTTTAAAAATAGAAAAAAATTGAATTTTTGCATTTTTGGAATCTTAAGTTGTTGAAAAAGTGAGTTTTTATACCATTTCGAGTTTTGGGTGTCAGAATGGAAATTCGTCAATTCCATCAGCTTTGGAATGTTAAATTTCGTCTAGAAAAAGTGATAGAACTAAATTTGGAGTTAAAACAATGATTTTGGACTCAAAGTTGCATTTTTAGTTGATTTTGGAGCCTAAGTTTGACTTTGGTCAACATTTGAAGTTTGGAAGTTTGAATCAAAATTTTGATAGTTTTAGTGGTTTTGGATGGTAAAACTAATGCTAAAAATAGTCTCATTGTAATTTTTGAGGGCAGTTTTAGTATTTTGAGTTTTGATTAATTTTAATGAGATTTATCGGTAACTGGGTCAAGGAGACATCGGAATCAAATTTTGATAATTTTGTTATGTCCAAATTGCCATATCTAGTGGTGATCATATCTGGTTTGTGTGAATCGGATTTCGAATGGACCCTAAGGGTCTGTCGTGAGAATTTTCAATAGCTGATTTTACTAATATCTGGTGCATCACCAATCCTTCTCCGCACTCGTGGGATTGGTCTCTGCGTTCATGGAGAGTCAACCTCATTGACTTCCATGTTCGTGGAGGTAGTCTCCGCGTTCGTGGAGTGTATTCCCCCAGTAATCCGCGTTCGCGAATGTAAGACTGCATTCGTGGAGAAGTCAAACTTGTTGACTTCTGTGTTCACGGATACCTCTCTGCATTCGCGGAGGTGTTTTGAGCCTGAACAATTTTAAAACATGAAAACACCATTTTAATCTATTTTCAAGCTTTCTTGGGTGATCTTTGACGAGGACTTTTGTGGAAAACTTTTGGGTAAGTGTTTCTATCATCAAATTAGTTAATTTTCATTACTTTTCTTTGATTTTGTCTTGAATTTCATGATTTTGAATGATTTAAAATTAGATTTTTCATGTCTATGATTTAGAAACTTTAAATGCTGATTTCTCCTTCAATTTGAACTCAATTTCAGTGGGATTTTCACCCACAAACTCCTTTTCTCGTGTAGAATCATAATTTCTAGTCAGTTTCTAGATTCATAAATCTCAAAATTTAGTCCTAATTTTGACCATTTTGCCTCCAAGTCCAATTCGTGCTAATATGAATATCAAAATTCATCTCTTGACGTTGACACGTATTATCTATTTTTGATAGTGGTTGATTGATTCAAGCTCATTTCTGAGGCATTGATTGTCTAGAAGCTTAGTTTGGGTGTGGTTTTAGCATTGAGGTTCGCTAACCTTTTTTGAGACTGAATTGAGTTATTGGATATATTTATGTGATAATTGTAAGATTTGGACTGTTTCATGAGTATTTAGATTGATATGATAGTGTTTAGGCGAATATGCAATGTCAATTATATTACAATTGGAGTAAATTGTGAATCTGTTGGCATATTGAGATGTATCCTTGAGATTTGAGATATTTTTGGATGTTATCGTGATAATTTGAGACTTGTGATATCATTTAGGAAATTTTGTGATAATTGATGATATTTTAGATACTTTTGGGGACTCATGTGCATATTTTGGGACTTGTGAAGTCTGGTATTATCGGTATATTGGGTTATTAGAGAAAGTTTGATAATTTGAGTTATGTCGATGGTTTGTAGTACCAATTGTGACATTTCCTTTCTAATACTATAATTATTATTTATTGGTTATCTCATTATATTGTTGTCTTATACATTGATTTATGACATTGACATGCATTCACTTAATGTTGCATCTGTACCATCCCTTGACCATGCGAAGGTGGCAAAGATTGAGATATTGTATCACTTTTTATAAAATTCCTTGACCACATAGAAGTGGCAAGGGTGAAATTGAACCACTTTTACTGTACCACCTTTTATAAAACTCCTTGACCATGCGAAGGTGACAAGGGAGAGATTGTACCATTTTTTAAAACTCTTGACCACGAGGAGGTGGCAAGGTTGAAATATTGTGATTGAGAGATTTTAGTACATGGTCTGCGAGGCCCCTTGGGTTTTACCTGGTAGCTTTAGCTCGATAGATGTGTACATCGATTATGTGATAGTCACAATTCCACCCCATGCATTGCATACATACATCACATTTATATTGCATCATTGATTATATTTGCTATCTTTAACTGTTCTTATCACTGTATATGTATATTGTGTACTAACCCTTTCAATGCAAGTGTAAGAGATTCTTAGTTATTACATGCTTATCCAATTTCTCTAACCTAATCGGTTGAACCTATTGGGTACATTTTAGTATACTCACCCCTACTATGTTTTATCCCTACAGATCAAGCACAGGGACTCCCACATGATAGTTGATCTTATTTGAGTGGAGTTTTCTTTTCCCTAGATTATAGCAATGAGGCTTGGGGATCAAGTCTCTATTGTACTATTGAGATTTTTTCCTAATTGTATCTTTGTTCCAGACTATGTATTTTCCTTAAGAGATAACTTTGTATTCACCCTATTATACTATGTTTAGAAGCTCTTGTAATCATGACTCAAGGTTTTGGGATTTTAAATTAAGTGTTGTGGTAGTTGGTTTTACTATTTCTTTCCTTTAGTCGTGATCTAGTTTTTGGTCGTGACAAGTTTGGTATCAGAGCTCTAGGTTCTTGGGCTCATGACTCTAGAGCGATGTGTCCAATAGAGTCCCATAGATCGGTATATAGACATCCATACCCATCTTCGGGAGGCTACGAGGCACTTGATAGGAAAAAAATATAGTTTTATTTCCATTCGTATGTTTCTTCATATAAACTATTTTGAATGTGTCTAATCTTCTCCTTCTATACAAATGTAGATGTCTAGAGCCTGATGGTTGGTGGAGAGCTTGAGCCATCTGATATGGTCCCACGGTCAAGGTAGGGCTCGTGGTAGGGCCAGGGGTCAAGGATATGCTAGAGAGATAGCTCTGCCTAGAGGATAGGCTAGAGAATCTTCACCAAAGCCTGAGTATGAGTCAGAGAGACCCACATACCCTGTTCCACCTCAATCAGCCCTAATGCTATGCCATTAATTTAGGAGCTACTTCTATGAGTATTTGACAGACTTGAGAGAGTTTCTTCGACTCTTGTTATTCTTGATGCACCAGTTTCTACAGTGCCGGCCAACCTCTCCACAACTCTAGTTGATACATCTATGATTCATGTTGGTCCTTTATCAACCCCAGTGGATCCTTCTATGGCTTTGACTATTTTACCTCAAACTACTCCATTGAGTCCTAGTTCACAACTTCTGGGTTTTTCTATTGCACCGTCCAGGTTTATGGTGCCACCAACTTTTGCTAATCCTGCTATGTCTATTGCCGAGCAGAAGAGTTTTAAGAGATTTATTAGGTTGTCTCCCCCAGATTTGATGGTACGCCTAGTAACAGTGCTTATGATTTCCTATCAGAGTGTCAGGACCGGTTGTGTAATTTAGATATTCTTAAGTCACACGAAGTTGCTTATACCTTCTATCAGTTCACTGGCTTGGACAAGGAGTGGTGGAGGTTAGTCTTAGCCCGCTGGCCTATTGGATCTCCAATCATGACTTGGGATCAGTTTACTAAGGTGTTCTTGGAGATATTTATGCCCTATAGTCTCCATAACAGTAGACGAGACAAGTTTGATCGACTTCAACATGGGTCAATGTTAGTATATGACTATGAGGCGAGATTTCATAAGTTCTCCAAGTATGTCTTGTCTAGTATCCCCATAGAGTTTGAAAGGATCCGACGTTTCGCTAATGGATTGGCAAGGTATCTTCAAAAGGCTACAACTTCACTGGTCCTGACAGTGGCACCTTCTAGAGTCTAGCAGACCATGCTCGCATGATTGAGCGTATTAGGCATGACTGTCGGGGTGGAAGGAAGAGATTTTGCCAGCATGGCCAGTTTAGTGGTGACCCACTATGAGATAGAGAGTTTCAAAGACAGGGCCATCAGGCAGGGCAGTTCCTACATTCATTCCCACAACTGATGATATCGACAAATCTAGGCTATTCAGATAGGCTTTGATGGCTCTTCGAGCACTACTAGGCGTGGTAGTTTCATATGATAATTATCTCACGAATGGGATCCTAGAGCTTGCTATGTTTGTGATGAGATTGGGCACTTGGCCAGATATTATCCTCATCGTGCACCTTTCACCCAATCATCAGGGACCCAGCTAGCCCATCTAGCCCCAACACTAGCAGCCATGGATACCTCTCAAAGCATAAGGAGTGATACTAGAGGGGGAAGGGGCACTGTCAAAGGGGGAGCTCATGGAGGCCCTCAGTCTAGTAGGGGACGCAGAGTATGCTATACAATCTCATATCGGGTGAACTCAAAGGCCTCTAATGCTGTCATTACAGGTATGGTTCCGATGTGCCACAATTATGCTTTATCCAGACTCTAATTATTCATATGTATCAACTTATTTTGCCATAGATCTTGGTATTATATATGAGCCCCTTGTCGAGCGTATATGTGTTTCCACCCTGGTAGGTGAGTCCTTAGTGGTAATTTGGGTGTATCAGGGTTGTATTGTTACTTTCTTAGGGAGATATACTATTGTTGATTTGATATTATCGATATGGTTGACTTTGATGTGATATTGAATATGGATTGATTGTTACCTCATCATACTATTCTTGATTGCCATGCAAAGACGGTGACCTTATCTTGTCCTAATTTACCTTAGTTAGTGTGAACTGATATGTCTAGTTTTTATCCTAAGGGAGTGATTTCTTATATGCATGCCTGTAGATTGATGGATAAGGGATGTTTGTCATATTTGACTCATATTTGGGCTTGTTCTCAGAGTCACCATCGCTGGGGACCACTAGAGTTATGAGGGAGTTTATGGATGTGTTTTTGATAGATATACTAGGTGCTCCTTCAGATCGTGATATTGATTTTTCTATTGATGTAGAGCTGGACAGTAAGCCCATTTCTATTACCCCTACCAAATGGCTTCAACTGAGTTAAATAAGTTAAAGGAGCAGTTAGAGGATTTGTTGGAGAAGGGGTTTATTCGTCCGAGTGTATCTCCTTGAGGTGCTCCTGTCTTGTTTGTGAAGAAGAAGGATGACAATATACGGATGTGTATTGATTATCGCCAATTAAACAAATTGACCATCAAGAACAAGTATTCTTTGCCTTGTATTGATTATTTATTAGACCAATTACAGGGTGATTCAGTGTTTTCCAAGATTGACTTGAGATTGGGTATCATCAATTGAGAATTTGGGAGTTTGATATCCTAAAGATAACCTTTAGGACCCGTTCTGATCATTATGAGTTTGTGGTTATGTCATTCGGGTTAAGTAGTGCCCCAATCACTTTTATGGAATTGATGAACTGGGTATTCAAGCCTTATTTGGATATATTTGTAATTGTATTTATTGATGATGTCTTGGTTTACTCCAAGAATGAGTAGGACCATGTGCAACACTTAAGGATTGTACTTCAGAGGCTAAGAGAAGAGAAGTTATATGCCAAGTTTTCAAAGTGTGAGTTCTGGCTCGAGTCCGTAGCCTTCCTTGGGCATATGGTGACAAAAGATGACATTATGGTAGATTCAGCTAAGGTATTGACAATTCATGAGTGGGATAGGCCATCATCGATGACAGAGATTCAAAATTTTATTTGTCTATCAAGGTATTATCGCCATTTTGTGTAGGGATTCTTTTCTATTGCAGCCCGATTGACCAGACTACTAAAAACATATGATTTTTCAGTGGTAGGAGGAGTTCGAGGTGAGCTTTCAAAAGCTCAATGATTTATTGACCTCAATACCTATTCTTGCCTTGCCCGAGAAGGAAGTACCTTTTGTGGTGTATTGTGATGCTTCTAGAGTAGGTTTGGGTGGAGTATTAATGCAAAAGAGGAGAGTGATAGCATATGCTTCTAGACGGTTGAAGTTGCATGAGAGGAGCTACCCTACCCATGATTTAGAGTTGGCTGCAGTGGTATTTGTATTGAAGTTGTGGCAGCATTATCTCTATGGGGTGCATTGTGAGCTTTTTACCAAAAGCTGGAGTCTCAATATATCTTTTCTCAACCTAATTTGAACATGAGATAGTGTAGGTGGTGGGAGTTGTTGAAAGACTATGATATCTTGATTCTATATCACCCGAGCAAGGAGAATGTGGTGGCAGATGCCTTGAGCCATAAGGCCTCTAGTACGGGGAGTTTTGCATTCTTAAGGGCAGCGAAGAGACCCTTAGCATTGGAGGTTCAGTCACTTGCCCGACAATTGGTTTGATTGGATATTTCTTCTCCTTAGAGCATTTTAGCCTTTGTGGAGGCTAGGTCTTCATTTCATGATCAGGTATGTGCTCACTAGTTTGGTGATGCTAGATTATGTTTGATTCGTGATAAAGTGTTGAGGGGTGAAGCAAAAATGACTACTATTGACCCAGAGGGTGTTTTGAGGATTAATAGTCAGGTTTGTATGCCTAAGGTAGGAGATTGGGTGAGATTGATATTGGAGGAGGCTCATTGCACTGGATATTCTGTCCATCTTAGTATGACAAAGATGTATCATGATCTAAAATAACACTATTGGTGGTGTAAGATGAGGAGAGACATGGTTGAGTTTTTGGAAAAATGCTTGAACTGTCAACAAGTCAAATATGAGTACCAAAGACCTGGAGGTTCGATACAGAGGATGCCCATTCACAAGTGAAAGTGAGAGCGTATTACCGTGGATTTTGTTATTGGTTTACCCATGACCTTGGATAAGTTTGATTCAGTTTGGTGATTATAGACCGATTGACTAAATCTGCTCGCTTTCTATCGGTAAAGACTACCTACAGTATGGAGTAGGTTGCTAGGTTGTATATCTGGGATATTGTTAGATTTCATGGTGTGGCGGTGTCTATAGTGTTTGACAGAGGGTCTTTGTTCACTTAATATTTTTGGAAGGCTCTACCACATGGTTTGGGTACTCAGTTCGATTTGAGTTTAGCTTTCCACCATCAGACTTATGGGCAGTTCTAGTGCACTATTCAGGTGTTGGAGAATATACTTTAGGCATATGTGATAGACTCTGGGGCCCAGTGGAATTAGCACTTGTCTTTGGCAGAGTTTGCTTATAATAACAGTTATAATTCCAGCATCCAGATAACACCATTTGAGGCATTATATGGCTGAAGATGTAGGTCGCCTATTGGATGGTTTGATTCGGGTTTAGCTAATGCTTTGGGTGTTGACTTGATTAGAGATGCTATGGATAGGGTCCGATTGATTTAGAGTAGGTTGTTGACAGCCCACAACTACCAAAAGAGTTATGCTGAAAAGTGTACTAGACCTCTAGAGTTCATGGTTGCAGATAGTGTGTGACTGAAGATATCACCCATGAAGGGTGTGATGAGGTTTAGGAATAAGGGCAAGCTCAATCCTAGGTTTATTGGCCGATTTGAGATCTTGAGGAGGGTGTGAGGTTGCTTATGAGTTAGCATTGCCACCGAGACTATCAATAGTTCATCCTGTATTTCATGTCTTTATGCTTCGCCGATATATTTCAGATAAGTCACTTGTGACTTCTTATGATTCAATTGAGTTGGGTTCAAATTTGTCATATGAGGAGAAGCCAATAGCTATATTGGCTAGGTAGGTCCGAAGGTTGAAGATCTAGGACATACCTTCAGTGAAGGATCAGTGGCGACACCGTCCTGTTGAAGAGGCTACTTGGGAGTTGGAGACAAACATGCGGGCTAGATATCCTAGCCTTTTTGAGGCTTTAGGTACCTTTTTTTCCCTTATGGTCGAGGGTGAATATTATTTTTAGTGGTGAATAATGTAATGACCTTGATAGTTATTTTTGAGCTTATCTATGAAAATTAGTATTTTTCCCTTTCATAAGTTATTTTTGACCTATTTTGATATATCTGTGTTGTTGGAACTGAGATCTTGTGTTTTAAAAGTAAAAACTTTGCGTTTTTGCATTTTTGGAAGGTTATTTTGTTGAAAAAGTGAGTTTTTATATCATTTTGAATTTCGAGTGTCAAAACAAAAATCCATCGGTTCCATCCGCTCCAGAAAGTCGAATTTGGTCTAGATAGAGTGATGAAACTAAATTTGGAGTTAAAATGAAGATTTTGGACCCAAAGTTGCATTTCTAGTTGATTTTAGAGCCTAAGTTTGACTTTGGTCAATATTTAGAGTTCGAAAGCTTGAATCAAAATTTTGACAGTTTCAATGATTCTAGATGGTAAACCTAATGATAGAAATGGTCTCGTTGTAATTTTTGGAGTTTTCGAGGGTAGTTTTGATATTTTGAGTTTTAACAAGATTTATCGGTAACTGGGTCGAGGAGACATCAGAATTAAATTCTGATAATTCCGTGGAGTCCGGATCGCTATTTTTGATTGGGATGCATCTCGACCCATCGAAATTAAATTATGATAATTCCGTGGAGTCCGAATCGCTATTTTTGATTGGGATGCATTTCTGGTTTGTGTGAATTGGGTTTCAAATGGATCCTAGGGGTCCATTCCGAGAATTTTCAATAGCTAATTTTACTGATATCCGGTGCATCACCAATCCTTCTCCGCGTTCGCGGAGGGTTAACCTCATTGACCTTTGCATTCTCGAATGTAGTCTCCACATTTGGAGAGTTTATTCTTCTAGTGAGCCGCATTCACAAATGTGGGACCGCGTTCGTGGATGTCAACCTTGTTGACTTCTGCGTTCGTGGAGGTGTTTGGAGCCTGAACAGTTTTAAATCGTGAAAAATACCAGCGTGAAAAATGCAACTTAATCATCATCTTTATGAAATCGTTAAGCTTATGCATCAAATATAATTCAAAAATAATTTCATGATCACGCATGCATGCAACGTGACAAGGAAACATGTATTCGTGAGAACTTGGAATAATAGGTCATATTTAGATACCTTAGGCTTGAATATAAGGAATAAGGTAAGAATATCATTTCATCGTATCTACCTCAGCTTCCCAAGTAGCATTCTCAATTTGTCGGTTTCTCTGTAACACTTTGACAGATGCAACCTCTTTATTTCTCAACCTCTTCACTTATCAGTCCAAAATCTCTATCGGTACTTCTTCATAACTCAAATCCTCTTCAATAGCCACATCCTTCAATGGAACAATGAAATTCAGATCACCCATGAATTTTCTCAATATCAACACATGAAACACTGGATGAACCATAGGTAACTCTATAGGAAAATCTAGCTTATAAGCTACCTTTCTAATTCTTTTAAAAATCTCATAAGGTCCCACATATCTAGGACTCAATTTGCCCTTCTTACCAAAACACATTACTTCTTTCATGGGTGAAATCTTCAAATGCACCCAATCACCTTTCTCAAATTCAAGATCCCTTCTCTTGACATCGTAATATGACTTTTGAAGACTTTGCGAAGCCTTCAACCTTTACCTTATGACTTTCACTTTCTCTATAGCATCAAGCACCAAATCTGGTCTAATCAAAGACATCTCTCTAACTTCAAACTATCCCATCGACGGTCTACACCGTCTACCATACAAGGCTTCAAATAACGCCATATCAATATTTGAGTGAAAACTATTGTTCTAACCAAATCCAATAAGAGGTAAGTCCTCATCCCATCCTCTTTTGAAATCAAGCACACACACCCTTAACATATTCTCCAATATTTGGATTATCCTTTTGGCTTGTCCATCCATTTGAGGATGAAATGCAACACTTAGCTTCATCTTTGTACCAAGGTTCTTTTGAAAAGACTTCCAAAAATGAGAAGTAAATTGAGAATCTGTATCTAATATAATAGATAATGGTACCCATGCATCCTTACCAATTCTTGAATGTAGATCATAGCATAATCTTCGGCACCATAAGAAGTCTTCATCGGTAAAAAGTGAACTATTTTCATCATTCTATCCACAACCACTCATATTGAGTCAAATTGCTCTGGTATTTCAATATCTTGGGATAACCCACCCGGTCTTTGGTATTCCACCTTCACTTGTTGATAATTTGCACACCCAATGACCTACTTTGCTATGTCTTTCTTCATACCTTTACACCAATACACTTCTCTCAAATATTTATACATTTTGGTAGATCCTGGATGAGTAAAATACATAGAGTTATGAGTCTCATCATGTATCATTTTCCTTAATCCATCAACATAAGGCACACAAAATCGCCCTTGGTAACCAAGCATTCCATCTTTCCCTTGTGAGAAAACCTTAACCCTTTTATCAATCACCAACTTCTTCAATTCAACCAAAGTAGAATGCATGTCTTATTTTGATTTCACCTCCTCTATTAAAGACGATTCCTCTCCATCTTGTACAGATACACTACCATTATTAAAGCCATTCAACCTCACACCTAAACGAGCCAAATGATGCACTTATTTCACAAACTCTTTCTTTCCATTCTCAACATGTGCAATGCTGCCCATAGACATTCTACTCAATGCATCGACCACAACATTAGCCTTACTGGGGTGATATATCACACTCATCTCATAATCCTTCAAAAGTTATAGCCACCTCCTTTGCCTTAGGTTCAAATTTCTTTGGCTAAACACATATTGCAAACTCTTGTGGTCGGTGAATATATCAACATGCACCCTATAGAGATAATGTCACCAAATTTTCAATGCAAACACAATGACAAACAATTCAAGATCATAAGTTGGATAGTTCCTTTCATGCACTTTTAATTGCCTTGAGGCATATGCAATAAATTTCCCATGCTGAATCAAAACACAACCCAAGCCTATAAGTGAGGCATCACAATACACAATAAAACCATTCAGTCCTTCATGCAATGTTAAAATAGGAGCTGAAGTAAGATGATCTTTCAACATTTGGAAACTCCTCTCACATTCCTCAAACCATTGAGATTTTACCCTCATTTGGATCAACTTAGTCAAAAGATAGGCAATGGAAAAAAACCCTTCAACAAATCTCGGATAATAATTGGCCAAACCCAAAAGCTCCTAATATCAGATGGAGACAATGGTCTAGGATAATACTTCACTGTTTCCATCTTCTTTGGATCAACTTTAATTCCATCATCTGAAATAATGTGGCCATGAAAATTCACCTCCCTTAGCCAAAACTCACACTTGCTAAACTTAACAAAGAGTTATTTATCTCTTAATGTTTGTAAGACAATCCTTAAATGATCCTCATGCTCCTTCACATCCCGTGAATAGATCAATATATCATCTATGAACACAACCACAAACATATATAAATATGGCTTAAAGATTCTATTTATCAAACACATGAAAGTGGCAGGGGCATTCGTTAGTCCAAACGACATAACCAAGAATTCCCAGTGCCCACACCAAGTCCTAAATGCTGTCTTTGGAATGCCATCTTTATTAACCCTCAATTGGTTATATTCAGACCAAAGATCAATCTAAGAAAAGTTTTTTGCACCTTGTATTTGGTCAAATAGGTCATATATCCTTGGTAGTGGATACTTGTATTTAATAGTTACTTTATTTAATTGTCGATAATCCATGCACATCCAAAGTGAAAAATTCTTCTTCCATACAAACAACACAGGAGCACCCCATGGGAACACACTAGGCCATATAAATCCTTTGAAAGCTAGTCCGTTAATTGTTCCTTCAATTCTTTCAACTCTGCAAGGGGAATTTGTTATGGAAGTATAGAAATATGTTGGATGTCAGATAAAAGATCAATACCAAAATCAATTTTCCTTATATAGGAGGAATACTGGGAAAATCATTGGGAAATACATCAGAAAATTCATTAATTATAGGAACCAAATCAAGAGTTGGAACATTGGACTCAACATCCATGACTCGTACCACATGATATATACAACCTTTAGAAATCTTTTCATAGCTTTCACATAAGAAACAAACTTTCCTTGAACACCGAATTGATTTTTTTTTCATTCAAGAATAGGCTCATTAGGAATTTGGAATGTGACCCTATAGGTTCTACAATCAATAAAAGCATAAGATGCATGCAACCAATCCATACCAAGAATAACATCAAAATTGGCCATATCAAGTTCAACAATATAGCATGGAAAGACTTTATGCAAGATCAACATGGGACAAATTCTATAGACTTTCTTGGCTAGGATTGACTCACTCATCAGAGTATAGATCGAATAAGTCTCTAATAAGACTTCCATAGACACATCAAACTTTATGGAAAGATAAGGAATAACAAAAGACATATTAGCAACGAGGTCAAGAAAAGCATACACATCATGATGAAAGACTCTTAACACACCAATAATTACATCGGGAGATTCCTCAAACTCTTGCCTAGCATGCAAAGGATATAATCAATTACCACATGGACCAACACCTTGAGTTTGGGCATCTTGTTGTACTTGTCGCTTTTGAACCACTTAACCTTGTGAACACCCTTACTTACCCTTGTTGGCAACATTAGGACACTCAACAATCTTATGCCCTATCTTTCCATACTCAAAACAAACATTTGTACCTCTCAAGCTTTAACCAACATGGCTCCTCTCACACTTGAGACACCTTGGAGGATTAGCGCTACCTTTCACAACCTCACCTTGAGCTTTAGGATTAGACTCTTTTTCTTTATCAAACCTTTGAGAAGCACCCTTGGACAACCCTTGGCTTTGCTGGAAATGGCCACCATCAGACTTAGCATGAGAAAATCCACATCATATTGAGCCCTCTTAGACTCCCTCATCCTCATATTTTAAAGTTTCTCACTCTCCAATTGTTCAACATAGGTCATGAGTCATGAAATATCCATCTTCTTAATGAGCATCGTGGCCTTACACTCCATCTTCACCAAGTCGGACACACCCGGAGTAAATTTGTTCATGCAAGCCCTAGAGTTGGCCACCTAGGAAGGAGCATACTTAGATAACTTTGTGAACATGAGGGTATACTTCCTCACACTTATACTACCTTGACTCAAATTTATGAACCCCATCACTTTAGCATTTCTTAGTTCAAGTGAGAAGAAACAATCAAGAAAACTAGCCTTAAACATTTCCCAATCAATAGCCCCTTCTTTAATTCTTTCGGATCTCCATTGGGTGAACCAAACTTGAGCATCTCCCTTAAGTTGATAAGGTGCTAATTTTGCCTTCTTTTCGAAAGACACCCCCATAATCTCCATCACCTTGTAGATTTCATCAATGAACTCTTGTGGATCCTCATCCACCTTGGAACTCTAGGGGATTCATCCTAGAAAAATCTTTTATCCTTGAAGTTAGAGTAGGAGTATTTAGAGAAGCAACATCATAATAGCGACCCTAAACTCATCCTTGGTAACTTGATCGACTTGAGGGCCTTGAGAAACTTGAGGAGACAGAGGAACTTGGTCCTTATTAGCATTATCTCCCCTAGGCAGTGGAGCACATTATGGAGCCATCTTCTGAAAATTCCAAAGGACAAGCGTTAGGGAATGCAAGTCCTGTAGGTACGACATAGATCACAAAAGAAGCAAAGATTTCCTAAATGTCTAATAGCCTCCTATTCATTGATATGACACACTTCACACCTATAAATAAGACTCTACTAGATGAGGTATATTGGACTTCCTAAGATCCTTTCAAATCTTGTGATTTGATACCATTTTTTGTCATGATCCAAACATAGGGCCTAGCCGTGATACGATAAATATGAAACCCGAAGCCATCCCATCCAAGCCTCGTGTTTATATCATAAGAATACATAAGATAAAATAAACATAACATAAGAGAATAAGCAAGTGGAATGTGTCAATATTTTCTCCCAAAAAATAGGCCTAGAACTTGAAAAGTTTTCGAAAATAGATTTTCAAAATCTAATTTAAAATATCTGGTCAAATACTAATCACATGTTTTTCATAAAGAAAATTGATATTTACTTCTTCGATCAATATTTTAGGGAAACTTCTAGGGTGTGCCCCTTTTGCCTAACAAGTCATGCGTCACATAATTATTTTATTCAATATAATTTTTTTCTGAATAACTATTTTCTCAACTGTAGTCATGGTGAACAATTGCCACAACTCTCCCTTTTGGAACTCTTCTACTGACATTCTTCATCCCATCTTCTACCAAACCATTTCTTCCTCTGATGAATTATGTCGTCTCGTAAGTACTTTTATCATATTCCTTCTTTAATTTCTATTTTCAATCTTGGATTCACTAATGGAACCCTAATTCTATTTTAGTGCAATAGCAGTTTCCATCCTTGGTAACTGATGATTTAGATCCCAAAATGATGATATATTTTAAATAACTATATATAGGTCTAATTTATTAAGGATTTTTCAAAATCATGTAAGAAGGTAAAATTTAATTTCCTCACCAAAAACCTTCCTTTCATGTCCAAGGATTAGATATTCATAGGCTTGTAGCGTGAACATTTAACATGTATTCAATATTTGATAAACCAAATATAAGGATGTGTTGATAGAAAGGTAGCAGATTAGCAGGTACATGCAGAATAAATTAGTTGAGGTACTCACAATTGAATCTTTGGACTTATTCAATAGAAATGAAAAAAGAGCTACAACTCATTCTGTCAATTTAACATAGGTAGAATAAAAATACTATGTGCGAATGCATTTACTGCCCATTATATAGGTCTGCTTCTAAATTTGAATTTAATTTGTTTTTGCATACAGAGGATTCCAGTAGTATTTGCCAACAAATATTGCAAAGACTTGTTAAATCTTGTGTTTCTTGAGGCTCCCCATGGAAAAGCATGGGAAGTTGAGGTGGAACATTCTCAAGGCCAAATTTTTCTCATCAAAGAATGGAAGAAATTCAACAACTATTACTCAATAAGCATTGGGCATTGTTTGATGTTCAGATACAATGCTCGTGCTCATTTTGATATTACTATAGCAGATCAAAATGGAGTCGAAATTGAATATCCAGTTGAATCAGATGATTCTCCAGATATTTTGGATCATTCTGCTAAAAATATGAGCCATGACCTCTTAGTAGAGAAGAGAAAAAGAAAAAGACAAGATGGGGAAGAAGAGCATGATATTCCAATTAACATTCAAACCAATGCTGCTGTAATCGAGGAGGAAGATAATGATATTCCAGTTAACCTTCCAATTGCTAATGTAACCGAGGAAGAAAAAGATGATACTCAAGTTAACTTTCAAACTAATGCTAACGTAATCAAGGAGGAAGAATCGCAAGGTAAGCAAACATCTTTACTAGTTTATTAGATTTTAACCTAATGTAGGTAGTAGTAATGACTTGCATTTGGATATTTGTCGCTTTAAGAAATAAGTGAAGGCAACAAGGAGCAGTAAGAGCAAAATCTTGATATATATATATATATATATATAATCAACAAATTATTAAACTAATTAGAAGATTATCCCTAGTGTAGTTATTGACTTGTATATAAATGCGACTATAACTCATTAGGTCCTTAATATATGTTAAAAATATGTCACGCACCGGGAGGGTACCCTTGGCCTAGTCGGAACTCAGAAACTATTACTAGCCCCAAAGCAAACCACTTGGCTTCATCACATTCGTTCAATCACCATCTAATAGTGGAAGACGTCAATAATTAGGAAATACTAAATGAAGAGCAATGACAAAATAATAATCAAAAGCCAAAGGCCAAACAATCTATCCATCAACTAAGTAAGACCAGAATGAAAAAACTAGCCAAAAATAGCATCCAATCATAACTCGATAGTCTAATCTATGAAACCTCTAATCATCGGATTAAATAGTACTAATGACAGGTCCATGGATACCTCAAAATAAAATAAAATAAAATAAAAAGACTAAACTCAAATACTAGAAAGGAAAAATATGATATCCTCCGAAAGAAGGGGAGGACTCACCAATTAGCTAAATCCAATAGGTCCTCAATGGGGCGCCTGCTGATGAATACTAGTACGCATCACTGCATCATTAAAAGATTTTGATCCAAATGGACATCAGTACGTGGAATGTACGAATATGTAAAATGGCAGAAAGAAATATTTAAAGGAAGAATAACGTCAACTCAAATAGTTCAACTCAAGAAGTAAGAAACTCAATCATAAAGTCAAGAGTCTAAAATAAGAATACAGTTTAGAAAATGACCACTCATATACCATTTAATCCAATCCACTTAGAGTACTATCAATACCTATATGGGAGTTTCCCTAACCTACAACCACAACCTATAAGTCGATGATGATACAGTAAAGTAATGTTATTACCACATTCATCAAATACCTTGCCAGGGTATAGGACATCCCATCAGTAGATCCACAATAGTAACATCAAGTCCTCTTTTTGGGACAATAGGAAATATCTGACTTTATGGTTCAATCCTCTCCTAAACTTACTCTTATTCAATTCAGTACTCAATACTCCTCCCAAGACTCATAATGCTCATATGACATCGACCCTATGGTTAACTCATTCATCTAGTCTTATTGGACATTTGTCAACTCAATTCATCACATCAACTATCAATTCTTTGTTTAGGAACACTCCTTTAGGGTTAGCATCATGACTCATGATTATTCTCTATCATACATCATTCCAACTCATAGTATTAAGGAAACAAAACTAGAGTTAAAGAATTTAGGAATTTTATTGACTCTTTAGGTTCAAGTTATACATATGTATACCCATTTAAGTTCAATATGTAAAAACAACAAGAATTCATTCAAAGGTTTTTGTAGAAAAAGTAAAATCACCTGTTTCAAGTATTTAATTCATAAAAACTATAGTTCATGCCAAATTATATAGATATACATTAGAATTTAAGGAAAACCTTCGAGAAGGATTCATGGAAGACTCAATTATTCACAACTCTATCAATTCGGGTTATGGGGCATATGGAAGAACATAATCCATGTTCTAGTTAGCATTACATACCTAGAATTTACAAAGGACGATCAACTACCTGATAATTCGTGAGCTTGGACTCAAAACCCTTGCTTTCCTCCCTTTTGCGGTGCTCTCTAAGTTTCTAAGTGTAATATGAAGGGTAATATACCTAGGGTATTGATAATGGGCCTAAATTTAGTCCAAAACATTGTAGGTTTTAGTTAAAAAGGGTGGGAAAGGAAGATAATACCCCTCTTAAAAACTGCTAAGTGGAACCACAAGATCCCGTTTATGGGCCGTAGGTCCACTTACGGGCCATAACTTACCTCTCGTAGGTGAAAATGCCCAAAAATTGAGTTACTGAAAATTGGACTTGAGACTTACGGATCCCTTTTTATGGGCCGTATGTTGGTTGCGTTACGAGTTGTCTGATAACTCTTGGCTCAAGGTTCAAAAACCACAGTTTTTTTTAACTTTAATTTATTAAACTAGACTTATGGGGTGTAAGTAAGTTTATGGGTCATTTTTTTACTCATCGTTTAATATCTAGAAAAGTTGATTTTTTGAGTCATCAGATTATAACCTTGACCTACAAGCTGTGGAATCTCATACAGTCCATAAACCATCTCATACCTGGGCCTTAGACTTAGGAAAATTTTAGTAAGTCAGAAGGGCACTTATGAGGCCTTATCTATTGGTCGTAGATCACTCTATCGACCATAGGTGGCCTTCGTGGTTTCCCTTTAGTGACTTTTTTGAATCATTTTTCTCAGTTTTCTCAGGTTACTTAGACTAGGTAGGATAAATTAGGGGGTGTTACATTATGTCCTTCTTTGAGATCATTCTTCCTCAATTGAAGAGCAATATAGGAAACCTATCCAGCAGGAACACCATCAAAAACTCAAATTATCGGATACTCGAATATTCATACTCCAGAAATCAACATCAACTCAGGATTCAGAATTGGAAGACTACTTCTAACATCATCATTAGACATGAATACAATTAAAGACATGCCTACTCACATACTCATGGACTCAAGAGGAACATCAACTCAGAGATAAAAACTCAACTCAATAATGGGAAATTAACTCACAAAATAGAAATGGATCATTACTATCAATTTCATCATTATGAGACATAAATAGGTGAGGGTATCTAGCCTTCATATTCCATGTGGTCTCTTTAACGGAATGACTTCTCCATACACCTTTACAGAAAAACTCTTTAGTCATCAACTTGCAAACTTGATGATCAAGGATTCAGACTGGGATCTCTTCATAACTCAAACTATCCTTCACTCCAATGCTTTCAACAGGAACAACCAAGGAGGATCTCCTAAACACTTCTTAAGCATAGAATTGTGGAAGACTGGGTGGATGGCTACTAACTCTGGGGTAAATCCAATTAATAGGCTACCTTGCCCACTCTCTTCACAACCTGATATGGACCAATGTACCTCAGAATCAACTTCCCTTTCTTTACAAATTGCATGCCACCCTTCATGGGAAATATTTTCAAATACACCAGTCATCGACCTCGAACTCTAAGTCTATTCTTCTAACAAGTTTGTGCAGTCCTCAATATTTCTTGGATGATCTTTACTTTCTTCATAGCTTGGTGTAATAATTTTTACCCAATCAACTCTGCTTCTCCTACCTTGAACCATCCAATCGGTGATCTATATCTTCTCCCATAAAGTGCCTCATAAGGAGTCATAGGAATGCTTGAATAAAAGCTTTTATTGTATGCGAATTCAATCAGGGGAAAATAATCATCCCAATTACCTTTAGAGTCGATGATGCAGGATCTCAAGATATCCTCCAAGGTATGAGTAGTGCACTCTACCAAGCCATCAGTTTGTGGGTGAAAAGCAGTGCTGAGATTCACCTTTGAACCCAAGCCTTTTTGGAAAGATCTCAAAAAATGAATAGTGAATTGGGATCCTCTATATGAGATGATAGATAAAGGATATCTGTGCCATCTCACTATCTCTTTTATATACAATCGGGCATAATCCTCTGTAGTATCAGTTGTCTTCTCTGCCAAAAAATGCACAAATTTTATCATCCGATCAACTATCATCCAAATGAAATCATGTTGTTTGCGAGACCTCGATAAGCCTATGATGAAGCCCATATTAATCATCTTTAACTTCCATTCTGGGATCTCAAAGTTCTGAGCTACTCCACATGATTTTTGATGATCAACCTTAACTTATTTACAATTTGAGCATTTGGAAACAAACTCAGCAATACCCCTCTTCATTCTACTCCACCAATAGACCTTTCTCAAGTCATGGTATATCTTAGTTAACCCTAGATGGATCGAATATCTAGAGTTATGGGCTTCTGCCATAATTGTTTCTTGAATACCTTAAACATCTGGAAAAATCTATCTTAATATCTCAATACTCCATCTCCCCCTTTGACGAAAGCCATCACCTTCTGCTTCTGCACATTAACCTTCTATTATAGCAAGATAGGGTCTAGGTCTTGCTTCTCCTTCGCCTCTACTACGAGAGATGATACAGAACCATTGTGTCATGCCCTGGGAGAGTACCTTTAGTA
Source organism: Solanum aculeatissimum (assembly GCA_038996855.1). Classification (NCBI taxonomy): domain Eukaryota; kingdom Viridiplantae; phylum Streptophyta; class Magnoliopsida; order Solanales; family Solanaceae; genus Solanum; species Solanum aculeatissimum. Next base: position 24,985 of record JBCEWC010003386.1, read on the forward strand.
TAGCTGACATTTGAAGAACCATTGCTAATTTCACATGAGAACCACCTGACCTCATCACCATATTAAACTTGACAACAGAAAAATACTTAGAAAAAACATCATTTTAGATAAATAAAACTCTTGTAATAATAGTTTCCAATGATCATGTTTAAAAAATAACAACAATCAAACTATCTCTACTCAAGGTATATAATGCATCTAACCATCTAGAAGGTGCCAAGACAAGTCTTGGGCTACCATAAATGAAATAATTCTACTACTTAAATGAAAGGAAAGAAATGCTCCTTTGAATAGCAATGAGTACCTACCAACTCTGGAAGTAAAAAGCTGGACCTTAATGATGCACTTACTGAAATCTTCTATCACCTGTATCTGCATCATTAATGATGTAACCCAAATGGACGTCAATACATGAAATATACTAGTATATAAATATGCAAAAAGTAAACAAGTTATGATCAATCTCAAATCATCAGCTCATATCTCAACTCAGGGAATATGCAAGTTTAAGATTCGAAATCTTGCTTTGAAAGTAGGCTCAATTTTTATACAACTCATTTTAAACATGATATGCTCAATCAGGTATTGCCTAGGAGATTCTGTTATCCAACATCCAATCCCACCATCTTTAGTTTGGTGATGCACAATGAAGGCGATGTTATTTCCACACCCATCCTAAACTTGTCGAGGTAAAAGACGATCAACCGTCTCTTGGATCCATTTTAAATGCCCATCTTTTTGGGAAATGAGGCACTAGAGTTAACTGTACGACTATCTTATGCCAATAACATAGTTTATAGGTTAGAATTTTTATTTACTCATACCCATATCGGTGCTCAATACTTCTCCCAATAGTAAAATATGCTCAACTCAATTAGTCCAATAACCCAAGACTAAAATATTCTCAACTCAATTAGTCCAATCAGCTCTATAGGCTCACTCCAATCAAATGACTCAACAAATCTGAATCAAGACTATAAATCAGGTATATAAGTAGAACACTTCATATCATTTAAGATGCTTACTTATACGACCATTTAAGCTCCAATCAACCATGCTTATCACATAAAAAACACGTAACATGCATATACACATAATGTTCGTCTCATATCAAGACATATATGGGAGTTTCTCTAACCTACAACCAATATCTATGAGTCGATGATAATATACCAAAGTGATGTCATTGTTACATCCATCAATTACCTTGCCAGGGTAGATGACATGTCATTAGTAGATCCACAATAATAACATTAAGTCCTCTTTTTGTGACAATATGAAACATCTGACTTTACAGTTCAATCCTCTCCTACGCTGGCAATGTAGTTATTGAGTTTGAGGTGAAATCACTCTTAATCAATTTGGTACTTAATACTCCTTTCAAGACTTATCATGCTCATAAGATATCGACCCTATGGTTAACTCATTCATCTAGTCTCATCGGACATTTGTCAACTTAATTCATCATATCAGTTATCAACTCTTTATTTAGGAACACTCCTTAAGGGTTTGCATCATGACTCAAAAATACTCTTTATCATGCATCATTCCAACTCATGGTATTCAGGAAACAAAACTAGAGTTAAAGAATTTAGGAATTCTATAGACTCTTTAGGATCAAATTATACTCATGCATACCCATGTAAGAGCAATGGTAAAGATAAGAAGAATTCATTCAAAGGTTCCTGTAGAAAAAGTAAAATCACCTGTTTCAAATATTTAATTCATAAAAACTATAGTTCATGCAAAATTATATAGATATACATTAGGATTTAAGAAAAACCTTCAAGAAGGATTCATAAAAGACTCAATTAGTTCACAACTCTATCGATTTGGGTTATGGGGCATATGGAAGAACATAATCCATATTCTAATTAGCTTTACATACTAGAATTTAAAAAGGAAGATTAACTCCCTGATGATCCTCGAGCTTGGACGCAAAATCCTCGCTTTCTTCCCTTCTTCGGTACTCTCTAAGTTTCTAAATATATAATGAAAGGTAATATACCTAGGGTACTAATAAGGGGCCTAAATTTAGTCAAAAACGTCATAGGTTTTAGTTAAAAAGGGTAGGAAAGGATGATAATATCCCTCTTAAAAATTATTGAATGGACCCACGAGACCCTGTTTACGGGCTGTAGGTCCACTTATAGGCCATAATTGCCTCTTGTTAGAGAAAATGCCCAAAATATCGAGTTACTAGAAATTGGACCCGCAACTTACGAATCCCTTTCTATGGGTCGTATGTTGAGTTATGAGCCGTCTAATAACTCTTGGATCAAGGTTCAAAAATATTAGTTTTCTGGAACTTTAATTTACGAAACTAGATTTATGGGATATACGTAACTTTAGGGGTCTCTTTTAACTCATCGTTTGATATCTAGAAAAGTTGATTTTTTGAGTCATCAGATTACAACCTTGACCTACTAGCTGTGGAATTTAATACGGTTCGTACACCATCTCATACCTGGGCCTCAGACTTAGGAAAATTTCACTAAGTCACAAGGGCACCTACGAGGCCTTATCTACGGGTCATAGATCACTTTATCGACCATAGGTGGACTTCGTGGTTTCCCTCTAGTGACTTTTTTGAATAATTTTTCTCAGTTTTCTCAGGGCACTTACTCAGACTAGGTAGGATGAATTAGGGTCTGAAGAACAACATGATCATGAATATGTAAAGATACTGTTTGAATACTCTGTACTTCAAATCTATGAAAGCGGCAGAAGCATTGGTCAATTCGAAGGACATTACCAGAAACTCAAAGTGACCATATCAGGTTCAAAAAGCCATCTTTGGGATGTCATATTCTCTCACTTTCAACTGGTGATAGCATGATCTGAGGTCTATCTTGGAGAAAATGGTGGCACCCTAAAGTTGGTCAAACAAGTCATCGATCCTTGGGAGGGGATACTTATTCTTAATGGTCATCTTATTCAACTGGCGATAATCTATATGTATTATGAAGGAACCATCTTTCTTGCACATAAATAGAATTGGATCACCCTATGGAATGACACTTGGCCTTATAAATCCCTTATCTAAGAGATCTTTCAACTGCTCTTTTAGTTCCTTCAACTCAACGAGAGCCACTCGATATAGCGGAATAGAAATAGGCTGGATATCGGGTAGAACATCAATCCTAAAGTCGATCTCCCTATCAGGAGGGACTCCAGGCAAATCCACAAGAAATTCATTGAAAACTAGAACTGACTCAAAAGGTGGAGTCTCAACATCATCGACCATAACTCGCATGAGGTGATAGATATATCCTTAAGAAATCAATTTTCTGGCCCTAAGGTAGGAAATAAACTTACTCTTGGGCACTGTAACCACCTTTCAACTCTATAACAAGCTCATTCGAGAATTAGACTTTGACCATCTGGGTTCTACAACAGCCAGATGCATAACAGGTGTGAAGTCAGTCTATGCCAAGTATCACATCAAAGTCAATAATATCTAACTCAACTAAGTCTGCCAGATTATCTCTATGATAGATAGACACAGTATAATCTTTGTATACCCTTTAAGCTAGACTGGACTTACCAACAGGAGTAGAAACACTAAAGGGATCGAGAATGCATTTAGGAAGGATCTAAAACTTTCTAGCCACATATGGAGGCACAAATGATAAAGTGGCACCTGGGTCATGCAAGGCATACATATCAACTGAAAAGACTCAAAGCATACCCATGACAATATCTAGTGCAACTTCTCAATCCTATAATTTTCCTATAGCATACAGACGGTTTGTACCCCCACATGTATTAGTGGTGGTACCTTATGACTACCACTGGCTGGTGGTGCTGCTGAAGACTGAGCTTTGTTACCTCCATTGCCCTGCCTCCTCATTGGACACTCATGTCGGAAGTGATCAGTCTATCCATACTTATGGCAAGTATTTATGCCCTTGTGACACTCACCTAGGTGGAGTTTGTCACACTTGCCACATGATGGTTTCCCCCTCCAACCTTGAGTCATACTATCTTGGGATTGAGAACCCTGAGCTTTGGAATTCTGATGATCCTAAGACTTCTGATCATACTTGTTATTAAGAGCTAGTGCACTTGTCGAGTATGGTGCATAATTTAATGACCTCTTCTAAAAATATGACCAGTCCCCCTTCCCTTGCTTATGCCAGCTAGGCTCATGCCCTGCTGACTTAGCCTTCTTGCTTAAGTGCTCCTCCTTATCCCTCTTCTTATTCTCTTCAAGTTGTTGAGCATAGACCATAAGCCTAGAAATATCCATACCTGGGATCAACAGAGTTGCTTTGCATTCCGTTTTCACATCTTTACCTAAGCAAGATATGAATTTTCTCATTCTTGCTCTTATGTTCTGGACCATCTCCGGGCGATAGCTAGATAGCTTAATGAACTTGAGGTTGTACTCCTTAACAGTCAACCCCTCCTTCTTTAAGTTCATGACCTCCTCAATCTTCGCCTTCCTCAACTCCTGGGGAAACAAGTGGTCAAGAAAGGCACTCGAATTCATTCTACTCAGTAGGCTCAATATCTTTACCTTAACCCTCTTCCCACTGGTTATACTAAATATTTGTCACATCCTTGAGCTGATAAGAGGCAAATCTTCCCACTAGTGGATTCATCCTTAAGAAATCTTTAACTTGGGTTGCAGTAGTTAACTCTTGGGAGCTAAAACTAGGAGACTATGAACCCCAATTTACACTCTAGATGGCTACCCACTGGGTGAGCATCGTGATATCTCCTCTAAAGTAAGCCTTCGTAGTTAGAGTAGGCAGAGTAGTAGGCACCAGTGGAACTCCAGTAGCTCAGCGTGTTGGCCTCGACCTCTCATCTCTATCGAAATAGGTACCTCTAAAAGGGGATTCTCAACATTGTCAGCTGGAGTATCTTTATGGGTGGCGGTACGCTTAGGAGGCATGATTTGCAAATTCATAAAGCACGAGTTAGAAAGGAGATTTATCGAGTTAAACTTTATTGCAAGAACTCAGAATACAAAGAAGTGTAACTATTCCTAATGTCCTATAGTCTCTTGCTTATAGAGTGTGGTGCATAAGACACCTATAAACAAGACCATACTAGACATGGCTCATAGACTCCCTACGACACTTGAACTCTATGCTCTGATACCAAGTTTGTCATGCCCCGGGAGGGTACCCTTGGTGTGTCTGGCACTCAGAGACTATTGCTACCCCGAAGCGAATCACTTGGCTTCATCATATTCTTTCAATCACCATCTAATAGAGAAAGACTTTAATAATTAGGAAATATTAAATGAAGGGCAATGACAAAATGATAATCAAAGGCCAAAGGCCAAACTAAGAAAGGCCAGTGTGAAAGAAACTAGCGAAAAATAACATCCAATCACAACTCGATAGTCTACTCTTTGAAGCCTCTAATCATAAAACTAAATCATGCCAATGATATCCATCGATACCTTTAAAAAAATTAAAAAAAATAAAAAGACTAAACTCAAATGCTAGAAGGGAAAATATGATATCCTCCAAAAGCAGGGGATGACTCACCAATCA
>JBCEWC010003387.1:0-30486 GCA_038996855.1 Solanum aculeatissimum
TTAACAGAAAAGATGAACTCTTAGAAATTTAGGACTAAGTTCAACTTATTTTTGGAGAAGAAATGAATTGAAAATTAGAAAATAAAAAATTCTTACCAGTAGATGTATCAAGATTTGAAAATCGAACACGAAAAGTAAAGTTTCGGAGAGATTTGATGAAGACGAAACCCTAATGCCTAAAGAAAGAAATGAAGAGAAGATGTGCTCCTGTGCGGCTGTGCCTATCTAATGGAGATGTGTAAGGAAGAGTGAAACTGAAAAAATGTATGTAACAAATGAAAAGTCAAAACCTAATGGGAATATAAAATCAATAAAAAGTGCTTAGTGGGCTAGTGTTGTAGCCCTAAGCAGTAAGCCTAATTGTTAATGGGCTAAATGCTAATGGATAAAATTTTAATGGGCTAATAAAATTCGTGGGTCGCGGGCTGGCCTTTGAGGCTCACGGGTTGAGCCTATGAGGCCGGCGGGCCAAACTAGGACGGGCTAAAAAGCCTCATTCATAAATGGGCTAAAAATATTTAGCCCAACCCCATTTATTTCAAGGGTTGGGTTGGGCCGGCCTCACGGGCCAAGCCCATTTTGACAGCCCTACTAGCCAGTAATAACATCCAATCATAACTCGATAGTCTACTCTATGAAGCCTCTAAACATCTGACTACGTGGTGTCAATGACAGGTTCATTGATACCTCAAAATAGAATAAAATAAGTCTCATTCAATGCTAGAATAAAAAACATGACATTCTCCGAACACAGGGGAGGACTTACCAATCAACTGAATGCAATGGGTCCTCAATGTGGTGTTAGTTGATGACCGTTAGTACCTGTATTTGCATCATGAAAAGATGCAGGCCTAAATGGGCATTAGTACGTGGAATGTATTGGTATGTAAAATGGCAGAATGCATGTAAAGACAGAATAACTTCAACTCAAAATAGCTCAACGCAGGAAGTAAAGAACTCAATCATCAAGTCAAAAGTCTAAGGTAAAGAATACAATTTAGACAATGACCACTTATATATCATTTCACCCCATCCACTCAAAGTACTAAAAGGACCTATTTTGGGAGTTTTTCTAACCGACAACCATCACCTATGAGCCGGTGATGATACAACGAAGCGATGTCATTACCTTATCCATCCAATACCTTGCAGGGTAGAGGTGTAACGACCCAGAATTTTGAAAACCTTGTGAAGATGGTTATCTCTGATTTTGAACTTATTTTGGTTAGTTAATGATCTCCATGAGTCTCTCTTAAGTGGCCATGTTCAAAGAAATCGCATTGGTTAAGTTTTGTATATGAACCGTTGAAGGAGGTCGACTTTAAATGGTCATATCTCTCTGCACAAATGGATTTGGATGGTACATGACCTATTAAATTGAAGCTCTTTGAGTTATATTTCCAATACACTTAGTTTCACTTGATTTGGAGTTCAAATGAAGAAGGGTCCGCTCTAAGGTTATGGAGTTGATTTATAGGATAGTTGCTTTGATATGCATTTGAGGTTCTTTATGTATATTATTTCACTCAGTCAGTCGATGTTGCCTACTGGGTGTCTTATTCTGGTACTCACCCCTGTTTCTGCATCTTCCCATGGTACAGATCTAGGTTCTAGTTGGGGGAACTAATTCAAGGGATTCAGGAGCGCACACAAGACTTCTTTTGGGTGAGCACTGACAGATCTAGCTTTATCACAGTCTCCTTCTTTTGATGGTCATCTTATGCTTTCAGACTTTGGCCTTGTACAGTAGTGTTATGTATTTGTAGGAGAACTCTTGGGTTTTATATTATATTATTATTTTGTTTATATGTATATCAGTATGTATTTCTGGTTATTGTAGCTCTGTACAATTGACTTCCAGGTTCTGAGTAGGTTGCAATTATTTCTATTATTGTATCGGTATGGTTTTGACTAGAAAGCTAGGACAGGGACCTTGGGATTTGGTAATTGGCTTGCCTGTAGGTGAGATCTAACGGGCACCATGATGATCTGGATCAGGTCATGACATTGCCACAACCCGAGATTCAAAGGTGATGACACTCACCTGTCCTACCAAGACGAGTCAGCTTAAACCCAAAAAATTCAATATAATAATAAAAGTGGAAGATAAAACAAACTAAAATAGTAGATATGCATAAGAAAATCAAACTAAAACTATCCCAAAGTTGGTGTCACATGTACAAGCCACAAGGTAATAATACTTAAAAGAAAATACAAGTCTCAATGTCTAGTTCTCAAACATAGCATAACATAAATATAGAATCCTCGAGGGTCTGCTAAAAAGATAAGCAACTATCTCTCAAGAATCCAGAACCTCAGTCCAACTATAAGAGATCTAATCAGGAGGCACCGGACTCGTAACCTAAAAAAATATAGCAAGGGGTGAGCACCAAACAACATGGTACTCAATAAATGGAAACTAAACCTGAAGTAAAAGCAATGATGAACACAAGTACTCCTATCTAACCAACCACATACCATCGAACTACACGTCTGCACTCAGAAAATTTTCAAAATAATAATATACAATATATACACACACACATTATAGAATACTATCTCAAAGTACTCAGTTGATCTCAGAGTTAGGTAATACAATAGCCTATCAGTAATATAAGTAATCATATGTCTCATAACACAGTATCCCTACAGTTCAATCTTCACAATGTACAAGGCTCAAGTTATCAACATATATCACAATCTTTCAATAGCTCAATCTCAACAATGTACAAGGTTTCAAGCATTCAACACATCATTCATGGTACATGAAATAATTTCAAGAAAGGAATGATATAAAATGGAATGAATGCTATGAAATGTAAATAATGTGATGCAATATCAAGTAATCATGATGCATGTCTATTCTATGATACACATTCACTAATCTATCAGAATGAAACCCATGAGGGCCTCACATAGACCATATATCCATGAACACTATCAACAAAAACCTTGGCTAATTCTCACACCATTGGCAAAAACCTCAACCATATCATTTGTCGAAATATTACCTCAGCATGCCGGTAAAAACCTTGGCTAATCATCGACTCGTAGAAACCTCACCACCAATCCACATATTACATTACACATCTCTCAACTATAGCCATCACAAGTATCAATGCACAAGTAACAAGTGAATACAATGTATACAATCTTATCATCACAATGTCAACACAGTGCTCAGTATCATCACAGTCTCAATATCATCACAAGTATACAATCTCTATATCATTATCATGTCAATATTGTAGCATCCTCAATATTAGTACTAATCTCAATATCAGTATAGATCTCAACAACAGAAAAGTTTCAATATCAAAATTAGATAATCCACAGTTTCTCAAGTATTCACAATCCCATAATTATTTCACAAGTCAAGAATTCACAATATTTACAATTATTCAATTCAAAATATCATGATCAAAGCCTATAATAATATAATTCTATCCCAGTTCATGCCACAAATCACCCAAACCAACACACAGAGGATAATACAGGGTTCAGTCATACTTAACAAGATGTTAAATATCCACTTGCCTTAATCAAAGTCTCAATCAAGTCAAATTCAAGCCTTTTCCCCTTTTACGATACACCAAATCACCACAATCTAGTCAAAAAGGGCAAAATGGTCCAAAAATCTCATACCAAAAAAGTTTCTAAAATCTGAAATATTTTACATGAAAATGTTCCTCAAGTAATAATGTATCTAATGGTGAACACCATTTTGAAAAAAGACTTAAAATGAGTTTAAAATCATCATTTTTCTATCAAGAATCAATGTCCAAGAAAATCCTAAATTTTGATGTTAAAATAATGAATTAATCAATGAAAATCGAAAATATAAGTTAGAAATATATTACACAACAGCTTTATCTTGAAATTCCTTGGAAATATCTCAAAAAATCAAGCTTAGAATGTTAAAAATAGAGGGAAAATGGTGAAACCCAATGACTTAAATTAAATTACTATTTCAGGTCAAATAACCCTCAGCGATCGTGGCTTCGAGCCCACGAACGCAGAGTTCAAGGTCGATCAGACCTTCGTGAATGTGGAGGGAGGTCCATGGACACAGAGGTCAAGAGTCACACACCTCACGCAAACACGAAGGTCCAAAAGCTTGACCTCCGTGAACGTGAAGCGTACTGCACCAGATATCAACATTTCACTGCACAAAAATCACAGAATAGACTCTCAAAATTAATTTGGAATCTGATACACTCAAACTAAATATGCAACCCTACCAGAATCAACGTTGCAGACTCAATGGAACCATCAGAATTCAAGTTTGAGGCCTCCTTAGACCAAAACCCGATAGAATTTGAAGAAACTAGTTAAGACTCAAAATACCAACAATGCCCTTGAAATTCGAAATATTATAATGAGATCATTTCTAGCGTTAGTTTCACCATTCAAAACTACTAGAACTGTCAAAATTTTGATTTGAGCTTCTGAACTTCGAATGTTGACCAAAGTCAAACTATGATCCAAATTCAACTAAAAATGCAACTTTGGGTCGAAAATCTCTATTTTAACTCCAAATTTAGCTTCTTTAGTTCTCCTAGACTAAATTTAGCATTCCAGAGCTAATGAAATTACATTTTAATATCTGAAACTCAAGATGACCTCAAAATTTCAAACTTTAAGTCTTTAAAAATTCTTTCTTTAAAAAAATTCTAATTTTTTGCAAGGTTTTTGAAATGTGACCTCTAGACTCAACCACAAATGACTCAAGACAATTTTCAAAAAGGACAAAATAGTAATTTTATCAAAATACCAAACAAAGACTTTCGAGGTCATTATATGGTGCTTTCCTTTTCCCCAAGCTAGAGCTTTCTTTTGTTGATGTTGTGGGTGAGAAATATTGTTCCCCTTCTTTTGTGGAGCAGGATCTGATTTTAGCATGCAAAAGTTTTTCTAGATATGTATTTTTTTTGTGCTTTTGCTTTCGTCACTTATACAATTGTTTCAGGTGTGTGTCCCAGTGAAGGTTGATGTAGAGGGTCTATGCCATGTATTCTGATTCAGTATTGCTATGTAAGAAAGCTTTCTTAACCTCCTTTCCTTTATGTTTTCTGCTGCTAATCTCTTTTCATTTCTTAGGTGACCCAGCAGAGGAGATATCCACGATGTTCCCAAACTCAGTCCTCTTGGCCACTGTATTGGATACAAGTTCTTTAATACATATCTAGTTCTCCTACCCTTGTTTTTTGCTAGCATCTCTTTTTGTTTGTTGACATAGCCTAGACTAGTTAGTATGCTAGCAACATTTGTGTTTAACCATTAGCACAAACCTATAAGTAAATATCAAAGTTGTGAGACATTGTGGTTTGCATGTAGTCCATCATCCTGGTGTTGTTTCCTGTATATAATCTTCCTTGTTATGATCCTGAGTGTTGGAATCCCACTTTTATCACTGTTAAGAATCCTTGTCCCCATGCATATTAGTTGATAAAATGTGTATGCTTGAATGCCATCTTCATGATCAAAAGTTGTGTTAGTAATATGGTCTGCTAACTAGTTTGCTTCTTTGAATATGTGCTCAACTTGAATATTGATGCATCCCATCATCATTAATATATCATCTATCTTTTTCACAGTCATCCATGGAACTTTCCATTTTCCTGTTATCATATGTTTCACACATAGGGAATCTGTTTCTAACTTAATATGTGTGATTATGATTTAAACAGTACCTTAAAGCTTTCCAAACTGCCATTATCTCAGCCTCTAGGTTTGTCTGAATTCCAATTCCTTTAGCTTCTGCATAGATTAGATCACCATTATTATCTCTCAAGCAAAAACCATAAGTACTTGGTTCTGAATTACACTTACTGGCTCCATCTGTGTTGCATTTTATCCATCCCTCCAAGGGTGGGTTCTACTTCACAACACAATAATGTAGTTTAGCCTTATAAGTGTTAAGAATATCATACATGTCTTTTCATTGATAAGGTATGTTTCTCATCCATGGAAACTTTGTCCTAATAAAATATCTCTCAGTGCTTTGACATTGATAAAATAATTTATTAAAGGACACATCCTTCCTATGCCTCTTTGCATTTCTCCTTTTCCGTAATTCTTATATTAGAATTTTTGGAATATCCCTTATGATTGGTAGAAACTTTGGCCTTGTTCTGCTTTCCTATCATTTATTTATGATTTGTTGTAACTGCATACCATCAATCATGAAACTTCCACATGAAGCAAACTGCCTTCATAGTTTTTGAGATATGGGAGCTATTAGAAATAAATATGACATAGTTTTCATCTCCCCTTTATCACAACAATAGCAGTTTGATACTATTTGCATTTTCATTCTTTTCAGATTATCATCAGTAGCAATTATTTTCTTCCATACTCTCCATAAAAAGAAAATAAGTTTAAAAGGTAAGCCTTTTAGCCACATATAATCCATCCAATCCATGTTTTATCTTTTACTCCTTAACATATGATATGTTGATTTAACTGTGAATATAACCATTCAGTTTTAAGTTCACCAAGGCTTATCAATATTTTCATTATCTTCTACTGAGCGGATGTTGTTAATGATATAACAAACCATTTCTGATGATATTTGTTGTTGTGGTTTACTTCTATTCCATTTTCCATTGTTGATAAACTCCTTCACCTCAATTTCATTCTCCCTTGTTAAATCATCTTCTGCAAAATATATGGTACTCTGTTTTGTTCAGTTATCAAACCAAAAGATTGAGTTTCTTGATCTTATTTGCCACCATATTTCATGTTCCACCTCCTTCTAATAAGCATAATTTTTCTCCATACATGAGAAGTTGTTGTATTTGTTGTGATTGTGGGATGATATTTTTTGCAATACTTGTTAGCCATGAATTTACTCCATAATGATGTGGTGGATGTTCTTAAATTCCATCACAGTTTTGCAACAAAGCTCTAGACACATGATGCAATGATCTAAAACCCAACCCTCTTCACTTCTTAGATAACACATATCCTCCAAAAAATTTACAAATATTTGATGAATTTGTTTAATAATTTTCTTCAGGGAATTCATAATAGATAAGAAATGAGTAGGAATAGATTGAAGTACATGGTTGATGAGAATGTACTTACCTCCAAAAGATAAAAATCTATTTTGTCGTAGAAGTACTCTTCTTGTCACCTTTCGAACTAGATCTTCAAAATAAGCTTTATTCTTTTTCCCATAAAATATGGGAGACCCTAGATAGGTGAAAGAAAATTTATCCTATTTGAATCTAATCAACCATCTCAATCTTATAGCTACTATCAAAGGGGTCTTCTCATGCAAGAAAATAACTCTTGGATTAATTAATTAATTATCTTGACACATTCTCATAATCCTTTAAGATGTTCATATATTAATGATGAAATTTTTTATCTCCTGAGCAAAAAAGAATTGTGTCATCAACATACGATAAATAATTAATTCTAGGGCTCCACTTAGACAATCATATCCTACAAAGCTTTCATCTTTATGAAGACTATTACGTCCTCTGGATAAAACTTTTGTAGCAATAATAAATAATGTTGGTGAAATTGGGTCTCCCTGATTTACTTCTTTTGAAGATTGAAAAAAGTCATATGCTCTCCTGTTAATCAGTACACAGTACTAATTATTGGACACCAATCTCTATACCATATCAATAATAATTTCTAAAAATCTAAACTTTCTCAAAAACTTGGCCAGAAAGATTCATGACACTCTATCATAAGCTTTGTCATATCTAGTTTGACCATCACATTTGTATTCTTATTTCTCATATTGATGTCTTTAGTAATTTTTTTAGCCAAAAGCACATTTTCAGCAATACTCCTCCCCTTTAGAAAGCCAGTTTGGTTGTCAAAAATAATGAATGGAAGAACACTTACTATTCTTCCTTGCAATACCTTGGATATCACTTTATTAGTGAAAGTACTCAAACTTATCGGTCTTAAGTTTGAGAATATTTTTTTCCTTTTTAGGTAGTAATACCAAATTGGTATGAGCTATGAACCTAGGCAGCTCTTGCCCATAGAAAAAGGCCCTTGACATTTTAGTCATATCCTCTCCAATGATATCCCAACAAGACTAGAAAAAAAACTTGAGAAATCATCTGGACTGCAAGCACTATCTTTATTCAAACTAAAGACTGCATCTTTAACTTTCTCCTGACTAGGCATTCTGGTTAATTCCTCATTTTGCTCCTTTGTAATAATTTTAGGAATGTGTTCTAGCATGTTGAAGTCATGATCCAGATTAGCTTGTCGAAACTGTTTTACAAAATGGCTCACTACTTCATCCCTAGTTTGCTGATTAGATTAAAATATTATCCCACATTCTCATTGACAATTTCAATGATATGAAGCTTTTTTCTTCTCCCTTTAAAATATGAATGAAAAAACTTTGCATTTTTATCACCTTCACTAAATCACTTTATTCTTGCCTTTTGTTTTTAGAAATCTTCCTTCATTCTCAAGAATCTCTTTAATTCTGCCTCAATTTTTTTAGATTTGCCCTATTTTAACCAGAAGGTTGGATCTCAAATTGAATCTCCTTTACCTTAAGAACATTTTCTAGGGTGAAAATTTTATGAAAAATATTATGAAATATTTCTTTACTACAATTACATAACACCTTCTTAATCTTCTTTAGTTTGGCATGAAATTCCAAGAAGGGATTCCCAACAAAATCTATTTTTCAATATTGCCTAATTAGATCCTTAAAAAGTGGATGTTTAGCCCAAAAATTAAGGAATATAAACTACTTACAAGTTGGTTCATCTATATTACTACACACCATATGAAGAGGAGCATGACCAGAACCTTGTCTAATGAGATGATGTACCTCAGAAGATGGGAATCAATCTAAAAATTCCTGATTCACTAAGATTCTATCTAATCTTTTGAATATGCATTGATATTTGATTCTCCCATTCCACTATGTAAATTTGCTACCAGTAGTCTTAACATCCATCAATCCATAATTGATTATACAACTAGCAAAATCAGTTGCTTCTTGTTGCATGAAATCAAGTCCACCAATGTTTTTCTTCTACATTGGGAATAACATTAAAGTCTCCCCCAATAACCCAAGGAGTAGTATTATCCAACTTCAGTTCTTCTAATTGATCCCAAAGCTCAAGTCATTCCAACCCATTACATCTTGCATAAATGGATGTCACAATGCATTCCTTATTGTCCTAGATAAATTTCATGGTAATTTATTGATATGAATCAGATACTATCTGCCCATCTCACATATTTCTCCAAAAATTCAAATTTTATTTGACTGATTAGTCATTGCATGATCCATACCTAATTTGAATTTATAATTATTTAATTCTATTGACTCCAGAAATGTTCCATTAAAGCAATAAATGAATATTAATGTCTCCTATTTAAATACATTAATCTCTCAAAGGAGTTTTGAGAGTTAACAGATCTTATGTTCCAGAATAACATTTTCGTATTCCTTGATCACTACTAATTGACTTTCCTCTTCTACCCCTTGTTTGAACCAGTAAAGGCAACAACTTTCTTTCCTTTTTGACCTTACTTTTTAAATTGTTGGTATCTTGGAGATAAATCACTTGCCTTGCTTACCTATTGTATGTTCTCATCCAAATCTTCCTCTTCTTCTATATCCCTTCTTTGCAAGTCTTGCTCGGTTATATCCTCTTTTGATTCAGCTTCTTCATTTATCTTCTTGTCAATTCTTAAAGGGGTTATACATTGCTTTAACTTGTCAATCCTCCTCTTTAATGTTTGATTTATTTGTTCATTATATTAATCATCATCTTACTTTTTAGCATTGATATTGCCACTACTTAGGACTTCCACTGGCTTAGTTTCCATACCAATAACTCTTTTTTTCTAGACTCAGTTGAAGTATGTTGTCTATTGTTATTTTTAGATGTGTTATTGCAAAATCTCTTTGATCCAATCCTTCCTTGGAACAACCATCTTCTACTTTATTGGTTCTTCATGATTCTTTTCTTTGTTGTTGTTCTCCTCTTCCAATGCTTGAAATTGATTATTGGAAATCATTCCCACCTTACGCCACTTCATTAGCTAAATGTTTTTATCTGGATTGTTATCCTTCTGTCCACCTTTCTTATTCTTGTACTCCTGAAACTCATCTTTGTTACCTCCTTTATGTTGTTCCTCTCTAGTTGTCTTGTAAGCTTGCCCCTTGTTTGTATCAGCAACCTTCTTGCCTATATTCATACTTTGTGAAACTCTTTTTCTTTTCTTCCTTTGGATATAATTTTGGACGTTCACATAGTATTGATCTTTATTGTGCCCTTGGATCATGCAAGTCTTGCAATATTTAGGAACATAATCATAGTTAATTTTGATTCATTTTTCTACTATCTCTCCATCTTTTTTCTTCATTCCAATACTAATGCGCTTAGGGAACTCTCCTAACAGATTTATCTCTACTTTGACCCTTGCACAGTTTGATCTAGTTTGATTTTTTGTTGCCATATCTACGTGAAGTGGTTTGCTTACTGCAGCCGACAATGAAAAGATAGCTTCTTTGCCAAAAATATTTGGGGCTAAAACTAGGAAAGATATCCAAGCAATCACCCTCGAAGTTTCCTCCTTCGAATCAAATGAAGGATCTCACTTCAATGTTCTCATTGGGTATGAAGAATTTTGGTGCATGATATAGAAGGTTGGCTTTGATTGAAGATTTACATAATCTTCCAGTAGCGTTGCTATTATCAAAACGTGTTTGTTGCTAGGTTGACCAATACTACCTTCTCCTTTCAATTAGCATTGCATAGGAATCAACTTTTCAGGTCATGAATGACTGATCATCCATATGAAAATTTACCAATAATAACATATTCTAGATTCTCATTAACAATCATATGTACAATTTTATCTTATTCCCATATTATTCTTGGTTCACCATGTAAATACAAAATAGGTTTTTTGATCGAAATTTGAGACTTAAACAAATTTGTGTGGGTAGGTTTTGGAAGTGTGATGTCATGTGGCCTCCCCTCTACCAGCGGAGTGGTCGTGGTGGCCATTGCCACCGGAAAAAAGAGACAAGTTTACGATTTTGTCGGCGTTAGAATTTCTCAACGAGAGAGCATTTTTGGTACAAAGTACTTGAATAATTCTACCATTCAACCACATATATTTAGAAAGATTTTACTGAATTTCAGAAAGAAAAAAAATAAATATAAAATATAAATTTCTAACCTCATTTAAGAGGTGCATCTAATCATCACCGTATTATATGACACTTTAAGTGTGAGTTCACATGTCTACATTTGTATAATTTTAAATTATAACACTATTATATATGATCCACGAATAGGAGCATGAGTTCGCATGAATCCAATGAACCCCCTCTAGATACACCCCTAGATGCAAGTGAAATAACTTTAATTAATATAAATGAAATTTACCCTTATTTTTTTCTTCATTCTTAGATTCGTCTGGACCATTTTTGTAAGACTTGATTTATTACTATCTAATTTACCCAAATTTGGGGCTTTGAATTTTTTTTTTTTAAAAAATTCTTTATAGAGTCCATGACTTTGGATATGATGTGTGAAAAGAGCTCAGTTCCTCATGAATTACTATATAACCCAAGTACCTCACGCAGTGTACGCACAAGCTTTTTATACATGGAATGTTGGTAATAAGTAAAGTTTGAATCTTTACTTACCAAGTACGGATTGACATATTGGATTATATCATGTTTCAAATTTAGACTTATATTTTATGTTATAGACATACTTCTAAACTCATGACTACATAATCTGTATTATCAAAAATGGGGTTTGAAAAAAAAATATATTCCATTCATTCTAAATTACTTGAATTTTTACAACTTTTTTCAATGTTTAAAATATTTGAATTATTCAAAGTACAAGATGAATATTTGAATCTTTTTTCATATTTGTCCCTTCATTTGTTCAAGTTTTATATTTTCTAAGAGATAAATTACAATACATATTTATCACTTCACAAAGGGCAATAGTAGAAAGTATGATTTAAATTTTATTTTTGAATATTTCTCTTAATATGTGTGCCCTCAAGTAGTTGAACTAGCGGAACTCAAAACTAGCTATTAGGAAAAAGTCACACCTCATAAATTAAGTTTAAATGGGACAAAAAGAGTAATGTGTATGTAAACCTTATCTATATTTTGAAGGTAAAAAAATTATTTTCAAAAGAGCCACAACTAAAGTTAAACATATCAAAATAAATTTATTTTTTTAAAAATTATCTAAAAATTAAAATAATATTTGAAAATTATTTCAAATTATTATTTGTAGAAGTAGTTCAGCACAGCATAGTTGTGTGAATCCTCCAAATATCACATCAGCATCTTTCCAGCACACAAAGAATTAATTTGAAAAAGCAAGTACAACGAACTAATCGAAAGAATTTTGACATCTACTATATATAGATAAAAATTAATTTTAACCATATATAAACAATTTAATTTTTCGTCGAATGGATCAAAGAGTGGCTCCACCACTGCATCTGTCCCATTTTATGTTGCATGCTTTCTTTTTTAATCCGTCACAAAAAGAATGTCACCTTACTAGTATTCGAAATAATTATCTTAAAATTTCTCTTTTATCCTTAATGAAATGATTTACAACCAAACAAATATCTATAGATGATTTTAGATTAAAAAAATTCAAAAACAATAGCCTTAAAAATCATGTCAAGTCAAACACTGTCATATAAATTTTTATAGAGAACACTAATTTAAGAGCCTATTTAGATTGGCTTTTAGTTTGACTTATAAGACAACTTAAGACATTTATTTTTTTTTAATCATTTTAGCTTTAGACTGAGTGCTTATGAGCATTTCTTTAAGAAAAATTTACCAAACTAAATCACTTATGTTTTTATATTCTCAAAAAATCACTCGTTTTAAAATATTACAAAAAATTCTCATTTTTATTTTTATCTGATCCAATTGTGATACATGATTCTTCGTTTTCTTTTCTATCTGACACATCAATTATATCCCTATGAGTCTATTCTCCCGTCGTCGAATTCACACCTATTTTTTTTGGGAATTACTCTCATTAATTATCAATTCTAAGAAATCACTACTCATTAACTAAGAAATTGTGCTATTGAACCCTTTGGATGAACGCATATCTTTTTTGCTTTTCTTCACCCTTGTTCTTCAGTTTGTAAATTTCATTATGTTGATTTCTTGTCTTGGTGTAATTTTTTTTTTTTTTTGCTATTACATATGAATTTCAATCCATCATTTAGTTTAGGTCTTACTCAAATGGATGGAAGCTACAAAGATGTTTCGTCTGAAGCCGAAGTTCTTCTCAATATTTCTGAGCAGCCCAATTGAATAGGAAAAATTATTCAAACTGAAGAAATCCCTAAAATTGATGAAGCCGTTATTGTTCATCAAAATGATGTTCGCACCCATTCCGATAATTTGCACAATCAATCAGGAGAAATTTCACAAACTGAAGAATTCTCTAAGAATGTTGAAGCCCATTAAAGTGTTGAAGTCCCTCAAAATGGTGAAGCCCCTCAAAGTAAGGTTGTTCCATGACATGATCTTGATTTTGAGGAGGAAAGGTTTCGCGAAAAAAAAAATCCAAGGGTTTTCATGATCTATTATTAAAGGATATATATGTAAAAGAAAGCAGGAAGGATATTCCAAGCACGAGTTCCAAATTTTCAGTAAAAAAAACTTCTAAAAAAAGGGGAAAAAAAGTTGAAGATGCTAAATCTCCTAAGAAAAGAGAAAAAAAACTTGAAGCTGCTATTTTGCGCCCTTCATTACCAAAGGTTATTTTTTGCTATTACAATGTATCATAATTATTTTATTATTTTGTGTTATTGTATGATACATGAGCTAGAAAATATCATATAGTTTGGCTTGTTTCGTTTGTCATTTATATTTTTTTGGTTGATCTTTGTAATGTTTGAGAGAATGATACACAATACTTTGTATCAAGTATACCTTATGATCACTATATTCTTTCACATACTTGCGCAAATTATGTTTCATTACTTTGTTGATTTCTTGAGGTATTTGTTGTGTTTATTTTATCATGTATCAACATATGATACGCATCATATTGTATCATGCACGTCATAAGGATCACTTTTTTTGCTCATTCCATTTTTTGTAAAAATTGTTTGTATTATTTTTCTATGTTTTAATATTTTTAGCTCATGTATCAATATATGATACACATCAAATTGTATCATGTACACATTAAGGATCACTGTTTTTTTTTGTCATTCTATTTGTACAAAAAATAATTGTATCATTTTTCTATGTTTTTAGTATGTTATCTTTTGAAATTTGTATCAAATATCAATATATCATTAAGTATTAACTAATTGATAGTTGTAACACTTATAGTTTTTATTCTCGATACATGGTACATATTAGGCTTGTACTATTAAAATATAGTATTTGTATGTTGCATGGATGAGTTTGATTAGTGTTTCACTATTGTTTATTTACGTTGATGCATGATACTCTTAAAGTATGTATCATATATACCTAATGATCACTTCATGTCTTGGGTTATCACATATCAGTATACTATTCTATTTGAATTATTATATCTCTATAGCATCGTTATCGTTAATACATTCATTTTTTATTTCTTATGCATGGTACTAATTATGTGATCAAACAGATTCCAAAATACCCTTTGAGGTTTGGTTCATCATACAATTTAAGTTTTGTTGGTGATTTGAAAAAATTTATTGGAGACAAAGGAATTGTATTATTTCGTCAAATAATTTTTGGTCCTTATCTACAAATACAAATATGTAACTCCCTAGGACAAATCACAAAGTGTCTTCTCTTGTTGAAAATAGAGCAGAACAATCCTGATGAGTTGCACATTCGTCACGACAAGGGAACAATTCTTAAATTTTCACTTTAAGAATTCACTCTTATTATTGGGTTGAAATGCAAAGGCAATGTTGCTGACTTTCGATATGATGACTCTACTCATAGTACATTATTACAAAAATACTTTCATGAGGCACGCTATGAAATTAGTAAGGATCTTTTGGTTCAACATTTTCTAATGGGGGATTGGGACAACACGAAAGATATTGTGCAGATGGCCATAATGTACTTTATCCATACATTTATCTTTGCTCAGATTGATAATGCACCAGTATCTATTGATGATTTTAGAATGATTGAAGATGGCATGTATGAGTTTTATTCATGGGGACTCACTACTTTCAACAAGTTGATGAAGAGTTTCAGAAAAAAATACAGAGTTGTCAAAAAACTTTATCGATTAGGAGGTATGTCATACGCAGTCAACGTTTGGATGTATGAATGTGCTTCCAAAATTGATGATGAGATGGTTGTTAAGGTTGGGAGTCATATTTCCAGAATTCTGAATTGGGAAGTGATTATATTAAAGCCCTATTATGAGACCTTTATGGCCACTATGTTTAGCAAGGTAACATTCATTTTTATATCTTTTTAATTTTTTTGTGTGTTTTGTATTGCTCTGGTTGTCCCTGATTAAATACTCTTGTATTTTTGTGTTATGATGTTATTATTTGTGTTCTTCAATGTTGATTTCTTTGTTATATAAAGTGTAAACAATGTATTAATCATTCTTATATCATGTATACAATTGTTACATTTTTTTTGCCTCACTTTTTTGTTGTTAAGATGTGATTAATGATACTTCTTACTTATCTACCACACATGATTCTGTGTATCATCAGTATTATATATTTCATCATTGTTCTATTAATTTTTTTTTTGTATCATATATACAAGTGTTACATTTTTGTCTCATTTGTATGCTTTTAAGATATTATTCATGATACTTATTACTTAGCTACACCAAATTTATTTTATGTATCATCAGTGTTTTATATATTATCAGTGTTTTATCTATAATTTTTTATCATGTATACAAGTGTTTCATCATCAGTGTTATATATATCATCATTGTTCCATCAATCATTTTTGTATCATGTATACAAGTGTTACATTTTTTATTTATTTTTTTGTATTTTTTTATGATGTAATTCTTGATCTTACTTAGTTGCATCACAATTATACTTTGCATCATCAGTGTTCTAAATATCATTAGTATTTTTATCAATAATTTTTATATCATGTATACAAGTGTTGCATTTTTTGTGTTCATTTTTGTGCCTTTAAGATGTTATTCATGATATTTTTTACCTAGCTGCAACACATTTTTTTCTTGTGTATAATCAATGTTTTATCAATTATTTATATTATGTATACAAGTGTTACATCATTGTCCCTTATAAATTTTCCAGACACAATAGTTTGTGATATGATATTGAATAAATGATACATTTTAATTGATATATTTTTCTAACAAAATGCATACAAGAATATTGTCCCGATAACTGAAGAGTTGTCTATGCTTTCATATTTCATTCCATCTTCTAGCAATTTGAAGTTCAAGCAATTGGAAATGAATGAACCAACTGATTTTGAAGATTTTAGTAGTGAACCGCCTGAACACTTCATAAGGAGGTCAAAACGTATTATTGATATGTCTTCTCCATCACCTCCCAAAAAGATGTGTCCCAAGAAAACTACAAAAGCAGGAGTGCCTAAGCAGAAACAATCAGAGCATTTGCAATAAATAACAAGACAGTCATTGTCAACCACAATCACATTTGATTCCTCTCAGCTCCCATCCGACATGACTTAATTTTTTGTCAAATTGAAAATAAGAGAAGTTAGGAGATACCTTAAGATATATGTAAGTATTGATTATTTTATGATATTGTTCTTATTATTTTATATATAGATTATGCAAAATTAATATTTTTTTTAATTTTTAAGGTTGACACAAAGTTTGATTATCTTGAGAATTTAATCAAATCAAACCACAAAGAGATTTTGGAAGTGATTGCAAAGGAAGCCCACATCCCAAAGGAGGCATTCAGTTTTTCTTTAATATTTACATTTCTAGATTATTAGTAACTTTATTCTTTTCTATTTTATCTAGTTGAATGATATGAATGGGCTTGACAAAACAGACCCTATTCTTGAACAACAGACGTCATTCATAGTAATGGAAGCATCAAATAATAATCCAAAGAACACTGATTCACAGAAAATACCACACACTGTTAATGTACCTTTTCAGGTATACCTACATTATAAGATGCATGATGCATCATATCTCATGTATCACTTTTTTATGTTGATACAAATAAATCTAAAGTTTGAAATAATATTCGGTCCATTAGGTTTATGCATCACTAACATATATAGAGGTCATGCATGTTGTGACACCACACCCTATTATTGTTGAAGAAGATGAAGATCCTCAGGTATCATCTGATTTGATACATGCATCAATTTGCATGGGATGAATCAATTAAATGCACTTTTTATGTAAATATAAGTTGTTGAGGCCGTGGGCAATACTGATGTCAGGCATGATGAAGTAGTAGTCAATACAAAGGTCAGGTAGGATGAATCACTCACCAGCATAGAAGTTCCCTCACATGAATCAATCATCAACAATGAAGGTGTATCAAAGGTCATAGATACATCTAATACATCACACAATATTAGTTTGATATTTCAAACACCTTTGTAATTTTTTAATAATTTATGTTCATGTACATACCCATTGTTTAATAATATTCTTGCATTTTTATATATTACCCTTTTTTTTTATCTATACAGATTGAGGACAAACTCAAAGAATCATTCATCATTGAAGATGTTTTGGTAAAATTAGATTCTGTAGTAGTCGATATTGCCCGCAATACAAGAAGGTTCTCTTATCAATGTCATAATAAATTTTTAATTAGAATTATATTTAGGATTCATTATTAAGAAATATTTTTCTATCCTTTATAATAAAATATGTCTCATTTTTTTAAGAACTTTTAATTACTATATGTCCCTTTGTTTCATGTATCCATATGTCTAATTATATATATATATATATATATATGATGTATTATAATGTCTTTGTATCATGAATTCACACATTAATTAATGTAGCTTGATATGTTTATTATATATGATACATTATACATATATTATCAAAATAAATTTCTATTAAAAAATAATACATTGTACCATGAAGTTGTTTGCTAATTATTATAGCATGATTATTATATGTGCTTCGTATCATGTATTTCACATCTTTATTTTTACACTTTTCTAACTGGATACATCAATATACGATGTTGCATCAGATGAATCACCTAACTCTCCAAATGATGTCAAAGTGGATCATGGAAAATTTGATACATCTCCCCATGATTCATTGATATATCTACATATTTTTTAATAAATTCATCAGTATATAATCTCATACATAGCACATCTATATATATATATACTTACAACATATTTTTATTTTTTATCTATGGGTTGAAGAGATATTACAGAAATCACAAGTCATTGTTGTTGTTATGGGAAGTCAACAGTTATGGAATCCAAAGACGCTCCAATGGAAGAAGTCCATCCAACTGATGAGAAGGTAACTTATATACTTCCATTAATTATACTTTAAAGCTACCTATTATACATTATACTTAGTGTGGTGTATTATCTGTAAGTGTTGCTGAAGATCAAGTGATACCTGATGTATTACATCATGATACATCGATAATTTGTTAGATCTTTTATTTACTTGATTAATTAAATCACTTATTATCTATTCAATTAATATGTATTATATAGGATTCAACAACATTAACATCAATTTTTTATGACACTCAACAACTAGATGCAATTGTAGCTGCAATTTGTGAAAGTCATATACCTCTATTTGCACAGTCAATCAATCATATATTTACACAGTCGATTAGTGCGGTACATCCCAAGTAAGTATCAGTTGATCAGGGTCTCTATCACGACAAGCCTAGGTCCTAGACGTGACATGGTAAATGAAAAACTCGAAGGCAATTCAAACTAGCCTCTTACATATCATTGGCACATCCTTAATTTCGGAAGCTTAAATCAAGGAGTAAACAAGTAGCAAATAATTCTAAGGGAAATGAGACTTTGGATTCAAGCTATGGGGATGCATAGGGAAGAGGAATTGCATGAGTCACATAGCAAAAAATGTCTAAGGGGCGGGTAAGTAGGACTCACGCTATGGGGATATTTCTGAAACTTGGGGACTTTAATCTCTTCAACAACATATAACAAGCATAGAAGGGGATAAAGGGACTAAGGTAAATCTTTCACAGAATATAAAGACATAATAGGAGTCGATCTTAATACATAATAGTCATATCCAACAACACCTCTACCGTGAATAGAGCGGGGGCCAAGACATGCTTCCGGGCTCACCCTCAATGAGTAAATATTCATAAATACATAAGACTTAATTAAGCATAAAAGTAAAGTGGATGTTGTCCCCGTAATGGAGGACTCACCGAAGAAGTCTTCAAGTAATCCGGCTAGTCACATAGAGGAGGATGAATAGGAGCTCTGATTCCTACATGGTGAGATCATGTAGGCAAAAGAGTATGTGTTAGTACTTGAAATGTACTAAGTATGTGGGGTGAAATACAAGCAAGGAAACGTAGTATAACATTACAAGATGCATAACAATAATCAATAGATAAGAGATCAATATGACATTCATGGATAGTGCTTAAGTCAACACATGCATAGAGATAATCAAACTTACATAGTATACATACATATGTGGGAGGAGACCGTAATTGACATATAAGACCTAGCGAGCTACTACTTGGAATTTCGATGCTTGACCCCCCACCGAAAAGGAAGTGGTCTACTTGCCAAGGTAAATTAAATTTGACCCCATATAATGATAAACTTGACCTAGTTGGATCCACTATTAAAAGTTTCATTTAGGGAGCATAACATGAATCTATGGTGGCACATAATTAAGAGACCAAGACTTTGTATAAGGACCTCTTAGATCGAGCCCCCACCTTAAGCCTCATTCGGTGCTAAGTCTAGTCCCACGGAGTACTTGACGTAATCATAAATATCATTATAAATTGAAAGACTTGTAGAATCGTGATAACATGAAAAGAGTAGGTCATTTATATACTTGACCCCTACAAGTGTGCATAAGCATTCCACTAGAGGATGAAATATTTTGTGAACTTGACCCCTTCTTGTGAACATTGGTGAGTACATGAGGGTATAACACTTATCATACTTGACCCCTTCATGCAGACAATATTCATTCTCAAGAGGGTAGAATATAGCATAAGGGCTCAACATTTTCTTATAAATCATAGGAACTTTTCATGAGTTTCAATATATGCTTAGGAGTCCACATAATTATCATCTCATGCTTGTCTTGAAAATCATGTAATAATATTTATCATATAAATGTAATCAAACATGGTCGGTGAATGCATATATACACTCAAAATTATGCAAGTTAATAGTATAACTCATGGAGAATATAAATCCATTTCACTTGAAGAATTAAATCAATCAACCCACCAATGTAGTGGAAAGAAACTCCAATTTAATATCGTGAAATTCGTCTTAAATAAATCATGGATATTCATCCATAATAGGGTTTTACTCAAATGTAGTAGGTTTAAGAGTCATAATTCAAATCATGGAACAAGCTTTCAATAAATATTCACGCATAAATAGTCAATACTTGAAGAACCCAAACTTAATTTGTATACATAACGCATAATAATTTAACCCATAACCATCATAGCCTAAAATCATGAACTTCAATAAGGAGGAGAAGATTGACTTCATGGGTGAAAGAATTCCCAAAAATAAAGCCCACATACCTTGCTTGATAGGAGGTGAAAAATCTTGGAGAAAATGGTGAGAATCCAAAACTCTAGCTTGCCTCTTGCTTGTAATCTTGAGAAGATATTGAGAGTTTTTGGGAGCTTGGAGAAGTTTGATTTTGAGAGAAAATGAAATGAATTAGAGTTTTTGGAGCTGATAAGGGTATCTTAGGAGGGGTAATACAACATGATTTAAGTGTAAAAGAGTAGAAAAAGTCAGTTTTGCCTCTTTTTAAAACCTGATCGGACTGATCCACGAAACTCTGATTATGGGTCGTTGACCATTCCATGAGTCATGAAACCCTCTCATGGATCAGGGGTCCTCCAAACATGGGCTACTGAAACTTTCAACGAACTCCCCACACGACCTGTGAAACTGTACACGAGTCGTAAGGTCTCCTCGTAAACCACTACTTTCCTTAGATAAATTTTTGCCCTTAAGATCCTTTTCACGAAGTGAGTCCATGAGTCGCAGAGCATTTTATGGCTCGTGCTTTAGGTCTCGTAAATCTTTCCAGTGTTTTCTTAAAATGTTCATTTTTCACTGCCATCTTTACAGGACCATCCACGAGTCATGGATCACTTCATGGACCGTAGACTGTCTCGTGAAATCAAATTTCAAGGTATTTTTTTGTTATCAACATTCTCAAAGTCTTCAAACATCAGGGGTATTTCAGTCTCGATACAAATACACCAGCCCCGTGCAGCAAGATGCCTTCAAAGCTTATGCAGACACCCTATCTAACAAAATTTGGATCTAGTGACAAGGAAAAGGAGAATGCAACATTTGAAAATCACCCAACACATCCTTTTAAAAATTTTGGTATCTATTACCAACGTTTATCTGAAATAATCACTGCATATTCTCAATGGATTGATAAAGAACTGCTAAGAACACATGCAAACAAGTGAGTCCCCACCTTTATTATGCATTGTTGATACCTATAAAGTAAATCACATATTTTGTATCATAGTTACTCTTCTCATAGTTTGAATTAAATTCATTGACACAAAAGAACGAAAGACGAGCATTATCGTGTTAAATATTTATCGTTTGAATTCGAGAAGATGAATTTGTTGTTGCATTTTTTCGTGACAAGAATTGGTTTTATTTGATGTCTCAGCTAAATAGATGTTGGAATGACGAGGTCAGTGTTTATCTTTTAATTATTTTTTTGTTATTTTATGTGCAATTTCAAATTCCTCATGTGTTCTTTGTACCATGCACCAAAACATCCATACATAATTAAATGTAGCAAAAACAACTTATAAATCCCTTTTTATATCAAGGATGATCAGTATCATACACCCCCTATATCATGTATTTAAATTTTTCTTCTTTTCTTTTACATAATCATCATCCATTTGTATCAGATATCTTAAATCTTTTGTACCATGCATCATTTGTAGTTACAAATTTCTTTTTCTTATAAATTTTTTGATACATACATGAATGTAGGAATAGATACATTTACTATCTTATTGAATGTCCTATCATATATCAAACTACCCTACTTGCATACATTATAGATCACCAATTTCTGTCCTTTTGAATCTTGTATCAAACTGTTTGTACTTTTTAAATATTTTTAATATCAACTACTTTTTTTTGTGATACTTTATGCAGCATATTGACGTAATTTTCTACTATCTTTTTAAAAAATTCAAGCATCGAATAGGAAATCAGTACAAATACACAATAATAAACTATCTATTTAAGACATTCATAAACATCGCACATACTAGGTATTATTCAAGTCAAATTAATGGTGAAATGAACACTCAAGAAGATATGGCATGTACTGTTATTGTATCTAGCCATGAGCGATCGATTATCAATACTATCAAAGGATATTCCATTCCAACTAGTTCATTTTGGCATTTAGTTGATGAAATATATGTCCCGATAAATTCTGATAGTGAGTATCATTGAATTTTAGTTGTGATTGTTCTTAGAGAGAGGATTATACATGTTTATGATTCATCACTGGGTACAAGAAAGAGAGACCCATCCATTGAAATACAAAAGTTGACAGATTTGCTTCCTAATTACCTTCTAGACAGTGAATTTTTTGAACAAAAAGATTGCATTGACTGATCTTTGCTTGATGCTTACAAAGAAAAGACAACAGGTGATTTGATTAGTCCACAACATCCTTTCAAAGTTAAATTTGTTCAAGGCATTTCTCAACAAGATTGTGACAACATGTGCATAATTATGTTACTTTATTATTGAACTGTTAATAAGAATCTCATTTTTATTTAACATGTGTAATGTAGGAATTATGGGATATTTTTGGCAGCATATGTTGAACACCTTAATGATGATATTTCAGTTCCTTCTTCAGGGATTTCTTCTGATAATTTGTGCAACAGATATGCAGCGCTCCTGTGAAATTATGGATCATAAAAGGCTCAACAAGGATACGTCAACGAAAATGATGACCCGCCAAGGCTGAAGTCTGATTCATTACCCCACATTCAAAATAATTTTATTGATGTTGTTTGAGTAACTATCTGATTAGAATGACTTTTGATACTTTGAAATTACTATTAACTTTTTGTCTTTTGACAGTTGATCTCTCGAAGCTCATACATTCTATTTTTGTAGTTGTTTGTTTAATCTCTTCTATACAGATTAATTTTCTCTCCATCCTTACACAATATTTGTTTGTTTATCATACTATGAGTATTCCTATAAGTAGCATTTTATCATATATAACATCATGTAAAAAGTATCACCTCTCATATACAATATAATCATGAATCACATCGTAAAGATCATGAATCACATCAAAAAAATGTAACAATTGTATACATGATGCAAAAGAATAAATGTGATGCAGCTAAGCAAGATCATGCATCATATCATAAAAAACACAAAAATGAGATTAAAATGTAACAATTATATACATAATACAAAAATGATCGCTAGAATAATGATGATATATATAACTTTGATGATGAAACACTTGTATACATGATACAATTTATAACTTAATGAGTATCATGTATGTCTATAATATAAGTGAATAAGTATCATTTTAAATCTAGCATATTCTAAGTATCATCTATCATGTATCAATTATTTGACAACACTTAATTACACATATCATGAATTGACATATATTTTATGGGTATTACTTGTATACATGATACAAATTAATTACATAATGAGTATCATGTATGTCTATAATGTAGGTGAATAAGTATCATTTTTAATCTAGCATATTCTAAGTATCATCAATCATGTATAGCATATTCATACAACATTCATGTATAATTTACACCACTCAACATGTATAATAACATGTATCATTTATCAATTATCATCATAATCCAAGTATCATCTATCATGTATCAATTATTTGACAACACTTAATTACACATATCATGAACTCTATATATGTGACATATATTTTATGGGTATTACTTGTATACATGATACAAATTAATTACTTAATGAGTATCATGTATATCTATAATGTAAGTGAATAAGTATCATTTTTAATCTAGCATATTCCAAGTATTATCAATCATGTATAATATATTTATACAGTATTCATGTATAATTTATACCTCTCAACGTGTATAATAATATGTATCATTTATCAATTGTCATCACAATTCAAATGTCATCTACCATGTATCAATTATTTTGACAGTACTCAATTACACACATCAGAAACTCTACATATGTGACATCCATTTTAATCTAGCATATTCTAATTATCATCAATCATGTATAGCATATTCATATAGCATTCATGTATAATTTACACCACTCAACATGTATAATAACATGTATCATTTATCAATTGTCATCACAATTCAAGTATCATCTACCATGTATCAATTATTTAACAGCACTCAATTACACATATCATGAACTCTATATATGTGACATACATTTTATGGGTATTACTTGTATACATGATACAAATTAATAACTTAATGAGTATCATGTATGTCTTTAATATAAGTGAATAAGTATCATTTTTAATCTAGCATATTCTAAGTATTGTCAATCATGTATAACATATTTATATAATATTTGTGTATAATCTACACCACTCAACATGTATAATAACATGTATCATTTATCAATTTTCATCATAATTCAAGTATCATCTATCATGTATCAATTATTTGGACAACACTCAATTATACATATCAAGAACTCTACATATATGACATTCATTTTACATAATTCAATGTGTCTATTAGTATGTATAATTTATCAATGATCATCTAAATGACACAAGATACACACATCAAATTAGATGCTATTTTTTTGCTTTAGATATGTACGAGTTTTATTCAATATACAACATTATTTTTTTTATCACTATTAAAAAAAATTCAAGCACAGTGTTTTAGTCAATTCACTATATGGTCACTGTCAACAAATACTCAAACGAAAATATGATTCATATAGTAAATTCATCTCAATGTAATTCTTTTGTTATTTTCATGGAAAACTAAAAAAAAAACACTGAATACACTGCAGCTTTACATCAAACAAAAATTTTTCACTTTTCCTTAGGGAAGAAAGTACAAGTTCGTTGATTGTGTCCTTCTTATCCATAACGTCCACAATAATTTGTATTTGAAATAATTTTTTCATCTGAATTCTTTTTTCTTCTTTTCCTTGGACGTCCAGACATTCTCTTATATCTGGGGGGAAAAACTTCTTCTTTCAAAACATATTCTAGTACTAACCAATCTGCTTTATCTGGCATTGGAGGTATTGGAACTTCATAAGTTTTTGTCAATGTCTTTGATTTGTAGTAGTCAGAGCAGTAGGGATGCATATCAATAACATTCTTGCTTTTTAACACTGCAATTGCATGACGACGAGATATTTCGTCAATTTAAAATCTAGCACAATTACATATTTTTTGTTCAAGACACACAATGTATCTTCTTCCATCTTCATAAACTGAAAACATAAATTCAGATGATAGAACAACTTGCACAAAGTCTCAAAAAAATATTAATATAATCACAAAAAAACTCGTCAGAATTATAATTTGATACATGAATAAATATACCTTCATTCTTGAACATTTTGATACGTTTAAAATTAAATTATTTTCAAATCTTCTACCCAGTGTTTTTCTTGTATATGAAAAAATCTCTCTATTTTTGCAATGCATGTTTCAAAAAGAATCCTTGTTTCCTCCAAAAATTCTATTACCGGTAGCTACCGGGCTTCAACAAGACATCCATTGATACATTCTACAATATTTGAAGTCATCATTCTACCCCTATTTATTGGAGCATAAACCCTTGGTCATTTCTCATACCCAGCATTTTGGAGATACTCTTTAACTCTATGATTTATTTTTCAACTTTATCCATTAATGTATCAAAAAACTTTTTTCTATAAGCCTTCACCATTGAGTAGAATAGATAACTTAGAGCGGTTCTGCTTCTCTTGAAGTTTGCACATACATTTTTCAGAGGTTTCATATACATGCATAATGTGGCATTTGAAAACACTGTGCCCACACTTTTCATGATACTTTCATTTCTATCAGATACAACACACATTTTTTCTCTTTCTCAAAACGCATTTTTGAATTGCTCAAAGAATCACGTCCATGAACAATTATTTTTCGCATCAACAACCCTATAAGCTAATGATAGTATGCATCCTAGATACACAAAAAATTCATCTTGAATTTTTCTTTTTAAAAAAATGCTCAATTTCATGGATTTCATGCATGTATCAAATAACTTCATTCCATGTTTCATGTATAATAAATCATATATATTTGTATCAAGTATTAGGTAATATGTAACACAACCTCTAATGTCTCAAATAAAACATATATATATATATATGTCTTATAATGGGTATGACACATGATACTAGATACAATATACTATTTGCTATTAAAATACACAACCTTTAGTATCTCAAATAAAACGTATCACATATGACTTATAATTAACATGACACATGATACTAGATACAATATACTATGCGACTAAAATCTTATTTATCAAAATAATGTGCAACTAAATTGGATACACCAAAAATTCACTTTTAATATTTTTTTTTTAAAAAAATGTTCAAATGTAATGGATTTCATGCATGTATCATGTAACCTTCCTTCCATGTTTCATGTATAATAACATCATATATAATTGTATCAAGTATTATGTAATATGTAACACAATCTTTAATGTCTCAAATAAAATGTATCACATATGATTTATAATTAACATGACACGTGATACTAGATACAATATACTATGCGACAAAAATATTGTGTATCAAAATTATGTGCGACTAAAATGATACCTGCCCCATCGAGCATACTTGTTGATACAAAGGTCCCTTTGTAAGCACCACTGAGATGTCCACCATCTACCACAACAACTGGTCTGCAGAAATCAAATCCCCTAATCAACGGCCTCAAAGCTATAAATAGGTACATGAATTCGTTCTTATCACTTTTGTGCATCCTTATATATGAATTTGGATAGATTTCATTTAGCATGTATATGTATCTTGGCATCTGATTATATCCATCAACATGTTTACCCTTTATCATCTCTAGTACACGTTCTTTAGCAAGTCATGTTTGTTGATACGAAATTTCAATCCCATATACTGATTTAACATCTTCTATTACATTTATCGGTGTATGAACTCTTTTGTGATTCACCAACTTAGGAATTGTCATACCACTAACTAATCCAACAGTAGTTTGCACCTTGCTCAACATCCTATCCCTTACTGGACATGAATGCTAACCATCGAAATATCTAATCTTGAATACATCAAAAAAAATTCTGCAAGATGCGTTCATAGTCCATCCACAACCATCTAACAAACAGACTAAAACATAGCTACAGAATGTGTATAAAAATACATCTATTACAAACTGTCGATTGTAATATATCAAATACTATTTGCAAAACACTTAAACAGGTATCAAAAAAATAAAACGTTAACAGTAGTTAAAAAAAACGTATCACCATCACAGACAGCGTGTCAAATCGAATTATTTTTCATGTATCGCCATGACAATCCACAAAATTTTGTGAGAAAATAGTTACAAACCTTTTAGAATCCGATCTCTTTACTTTGAAATTAAATTTTTTCTCTATTTTATATTTCGTCATTACACATATAAGCGTTGCTTTATTTTTGTACATTTGTTTCTCCTTTACATTTGTGTTGCTTATATCAATAATATAGTTTGTTATTTCTATTCCTGGGATGTAAAATGAATTACCATCCCCCGATTCATTATTGCAAGAGCTTGTGTATCTTGCCTTGAACCTTCAACACACACAATTTCTCCGGCACTAGCATCAAAGTCGTGTGTCACTTCAATATTTTTATTTGATAGATCTATACACAATGGATACTTAAAAACTTGAAACTCGTTTTTCTTCAATTCTAGATACAAACAAACATCTATGTCATTCCTAATGATCATCGGAGAATAGTTCCCATTCGATGATGTACCTTATTTCTATACTTTTCTTCCACTCGTCGATGTCCAATTTCGTTGCAATGGTCGTATTTAGATTAGCAAATGAAATTGTATGTTCAACCACTTTTTCATCACTCTTGTATCTTGAGTAACAATCATCTTGTTCCCAAATTTCAGAATGTCTCAACATAATACAGATATTCATCGCGAATCAGCTGTAACTTCTTGATTTTTTCGTATTTTTTTAAAAAAATTGTGTGCTTGATTTCTAAAATTTTCTTCCTGAAGTAAACATTTAACTCTTTTTTATTGGAAATAGGTGTATCGATATTAACTAGCCTAATTTATGATTAAAGAATTAATCCATTTTTTCAGCAGGAATATGATTAGTTTTTTCTTGAAAATAGACAAATCGACATTAATTCGATTCATTTATGAAAGAAAGGTGTTATTTTTAAAATGTATCACCAACTGATTTCAGAGTATCAAAAAGTGCATATTTCTAAGGGATTTTGATAATTATGAAAAAAGTGGGGACAAATTGAAATTTACCCTTTACACAATGGTATTTATGTAACTTATACTTTCTTTAACTTATTCAAACACTACAAAACTGTTTAAAAGTTATTTTAACTTAAAAGTATTTTTAAAAAATCAATCTAAACAAGCTCTAAATATCTACCTATACACACTCAAAATTAAGGGGCAAAAATATTAATCAGTGTCAAATTAAAAAGAATATTTACATATTTTATTAAAAAATAAACAGTTAAATGGATATTGCATCCACTTCACCCTTGTGGTAAAAATGAATAGTTCCTCTACTTCCAAAATGCCATAAATTTCTAGAACATTCTCTAATATAATAGACGATTCATTTGAGCAGCTTAGAATCGTCGTGTCTGCTTCAGTTGCTTGAAGCAGATAAGTGATTATAATGTGTTTGCTTAATTTTGCGATGAATGTTAAAAGTGTCTGATTAATTTTATTATGTCATTTATATTAATTATTATTTAATTATTTTTCATCTACCTCAACTATGAAATTACAATAATGTATCTGCTTAATTTTGTGGTGGCTATTAGAGTGTCTACTTAATTTACTGTGTCATTTCGATTAATTATTATTTAAATATTTTTTCATCTGCTTCAAATATGAAATTACATATTACTCGTAATAAATTATTTTCATGTGTCTGACTATAACGTTTTACGGTGACTATTAACATGTCTACTTAATTTTACTGTATCATTTTTATTAATTATTATTTAATTATTTCGAGCAGCTTAGGGTCGTCATGCCTGCTTCAGCTGCTTGAAGCAAGCAGGTGATTACAACGTGCCTGCTTAGTTTTATGATGACTATTAAAGTGTCTAATTAATTTTACTGTGTCATTTCTGTTAATTATTATTTAATTATTTCTTCGTCTACCTCAACTATGAAATTACAATAACGTGTCGGCTCAATTTTGCGGTGGCTATTAAAGTGTCTACCTAATTTTACTATGTCATTTTTATTAATTATTATTTAAATATTTTTTCATCTACTTCAACTATGAAATTACTTATTACCCATGATAAATTATTTTCCTATACTTGACTATAACGTTTTATAGTGACCATTAACGTGTCTGTTTAATTTTACTGTGTCATTTATATTAATTATTATTTAATTATTTATTCATCTACTTCAACTATGAAATTACAATATTACCCGTAATAAATTATTTCCCGTGTAGGAGTAATATGTATTATTTAAAAATTACTTAAAAATATCATAAATTCGAATAATATTATATATATATATATATATATATTTTGTTGACTCTCTAAATTTTATCTAAATCACAAAAAAAAAAATTAAAAATCCATATATTGAGCTCGTACAATGCACGATCTTGACCACTAGTTTAAACTAAGATACTTTTGGAGAGAAATGGAAACCATATAATCACTTCATTTTAATTTATTAGTCTAATTAGGGCTGTGCAAAATTCGGGTCAAACCGTTAATTCGAACCGATTTTTCGATTTATTGGACTATTGGGTCGGGTTATTGGCTTATTGGATCGGTTAATGGTTTATTCAAAAATAATAATGGATTATCGGTTCGGGTTTAAGAATTTTAATATCGGGGACCCGATAGCTATAGTGCTTAAAAATAAAATTATAATTAATGCTCCTACTATTTCCCAAAATCTGACTTCTAGTTTCCCACATTATTATTTTAATTTTAACTTATATATTTCCCAAAATCATATTCAATTTACTAGTGCTAGAAAGTGA
>JBCEWC010003388.1:0-27725 GCA_038996855.1 Solanum aculeatissimum
TATTTTCTTATATTTTTATTAGTTAATGTGATTTAAAAAAATAAAATAACAAAAGAATTCTTTAAAAATAATATTTTTATTAGTAAAACAATATGTTTAAAAAGAAAATATATCTATATACACATTCATTTAAAGAAGGATATTTCTGACCGATTTGGTAACAATAAGCGCATTTTGGACCAAAGTATCATTGACAAGGGCATTTTTGGACCAAAGTATAAATCAAGGATTTTTTTAACCCTTTTTTGTTAGTATCAGGACATTTTTGACCTATTTCTGATAGTACAAGAGCATAAATAGCCCAAAGTATAAATGGAAAGCATTTTTGCTCCTTTCTAATAGTACAAGGGCATTTTTTACCCTTTTCCCACTATACAATATAGATTACTCATTCATGTGTTATACACTGAATATACATTACGATACACTCAAAAATATAATATAACTTGACTATATATGAAATATATACCAACTATACATGTCTATACAATAAATGACTATTTTCTGATAAATATTTTGACCGAATGGCCATGCACATCATCCAATTATTCTACAAAAGAATTGAGTCAAAAATGGGGGAAATCATAGAAAATTAACATAAAATAATACACTTAGTTTTTTAAATGGAAATTTTAGGAACAAAAATATATTATGATTCTCAAGAACTCGAGGACCAACATTGACTAGTACATTATGATACAGCACAAGAATCGTACGTACAAATACAGGAACAAAAACCTTCTATATTTTCGATCAATCGATAGAAATCTGACATCAACATGCCGAAAAAATGAAATTTGAAAAATTAATGAACGTCGCGAAAGCCCAACAAATAATACATGCGGAGACTTCTTCAGGCAGCCCTCGTCCTTGGACGCGCAGCTGGAATTGGAAAGTTGTAGTTTCTAATTCTATGGATGACCTTCCACCAGTCCGGTTACTTCTTCTCGGATCCTTTGAGGTTAAGGTTGAACCATTTTCTCTTCGCGTATTTATCCTTGGAGTCTAAACTGCAATCTTCCCCTGGACTATCGGCTTTTAAGTCATCCCCAGATGGTTTACTGCTACTTCCGTTAGTCAAATGGCCACTCCCACTGCCACTTACGGTAGCAACTGGCCGTGTAACCGTGAATGAAGAGTGGATGGTGTCTCTCTGTTTGAGCAGCTCATCGACCTTTACAAAAATAACATCACTCAGAGGGCAACTCAGAGATGATTCCTTTCCTCCGCCCCAAAACCCCAGGGTATAAATCAATGCGACTAATAAATGATAGATAGGTAAATCAAATTGTTCATCCCATCTCAGTACAATGAAACTTAGGTAAGAGACAAACTTACAGACTGCTTCTCCTGGCTGTATCTATTGGTCACTTCCTGGAACCGCGCCAATGCCTGTAAACACATGGAAAATAGTGCAATGAGGATGCATGCGTTACAACAGATTCATGACAGACATTGTCGATGAACAGACAGACAAACAACCTTTCTATATTCTGTTTCAAACTGCCGAAGATCGTTTCTCTTCCTCAAAATCTGAGCCTCGATATCCTGGAGATCATGAGTTGTGTCCTCGTATGTCTTGGAACACAATGCCTCAATAGTATAACTAGCAGGCTTAAAGAAATTATCTCCTGCAGATATCAGATCAAATACTTCTTTTAGCATTGCATAATCAGTAGCAAATTAGATAGTGTTTGCCAAAAACAAAATAATATATTCAACCAAATAAAAAAAGCAGCTCAGACCATAAACAGCAAATATGTGAGTGCCAGCATTTAGTTGTGAGACCTCACAAGGTTGAAGGCCCTCCAGCCGCTTAAAAAAAGCAGCTTCAGGATCTTTGGCCATTGCTAACTACATCATCACAAGTATTGTCACTTTTGAGAACACTGAATGCTACACTATTGAATTAAATCACTAAGATGAAATTCACATACCGCATTTACAGTTGAATCCATTCGGTACACTTGAAAGTGCAAGAAATACATTCCCGCGGAGGTTACCTTGCCGGCTTTCTCACTATCTTCCTGTCAATCAATGGATCAGTTTTATTCAGAAATATTAATCAGTAAATTGCTTGAATAATTGCTTCATCTAAATCCAGTTTACAAGCTCATAAATATAGAAGATACATACAGGATTGGAAGTTCAAGTGAAAAGAAACATCTGAAGATGGAGTCACTCTTAAGGTTCAAGATAGACAGGTATAGGAAGATGCAAACCAGATTTTTCCAATATTAATAGCCGACACAAGCAGGCGAGCATATCCAACTAGTTTTGAGTTTTTTCCCGGCAACCACCAACAAGCTTCTAGGTTCAGTCTTCCTATCAGTTTCTTCCCATACATTCATATGAAAACAATTTATATTCATATTTTAGATACACTAAATGTGGTAGGGGTAACGTCTACGTCACTCTACCGTCCCCAGACCTCACTTTGTGGGACTCCACCTAGGTATGTTGTATTTTGGACACACTAAAGTCGAATTTACTTCCTTTCCACACAATCTTTTGTTAGTGGTTTGAAAAGTTATTGTTCCACTCCTAATCATCCTCCTATCTATATTCATTCTTGAGATATCACTTATGAATTCATTATACCCTTGTGCCATCCTTGCTATCTATTTACATTCCAAAGTCTATAGGTGAACTTCTTTCACATTCATGTTATGACAAGCTATGTTGCCCTGACACTTCAAAAATGTCACAGGGTGCATGTCGGATCCTCAAAAAATAGTACTCTCTCCGTCCTATTTTACGTGCCACCCTTTCCTTTTAGATCCGTCTTAAAAAGAATGTCACCTTACTCTAATTGGAAACAATTTAACTTTTAAATTCTCATTTTACCCTTAATGAAATGATCCTCAGCGACACAAACATCTAAGAATGATTTTAGACTACAAGTGTCAAAAGTCTTCATTTTTTTCTTGAATACCGTGTCAAGCCAAAGGGTGCCACATAAAATGGAACAAAGGAAGTATATATTTGGAGGATCCAACATGGGTGTCACAATATTTTTGGAGTCTGAGGAGATATCTTGTATTTTTTGAGACTAATTGAGGATATGTTCCGGCTTACGTCTTGTGGTACTTGGGAACTTTGTCCTTTGCGTCCAAATAATTCTACTGTTGGTTGAGTGACAATAAAAGTTGGTAAGGTGATCAGATTGATCTACTAAGGCACACTTGGTTGCCAAAGGCTACTCCCAAAATTTTCAACTTAATTATGATGATAGCCAAATCAAGATGAGATGTGATGACAGTTCTAGGTATGAGCACTTTGTTTGGATCCTTAGTGTACAACAGAACTTGCTAAAATTGGGTGTACATGGGAATCTATAAATGTAATCAACACTGGAATGATGCATGAACTCTCTAAAAAGCAGTATATAAGCATATACCATTTATTAACCAAAGCTGAAGGTATGTTATTTTCTTATATAATTTTGTCAAATTTTCTAAGAAATGGATAGAAAAACCTTTTTTATGAATGTCTTGACTACAAAAACATCAAGTAAAGATCATGCTAAACATGTCTACAAAATTAAACAGACACATAGAATGACGAATTCATTTGTTAGTTAAACATATCCTGTCCTTGGGTGATACAGTTAAAATGACTAATTCATTTGTTAATATCCACATCAAATCACTTAAGAGTTCAGCATCAATTAAGTTTAACTTTACTCTAAGCAAACATCAAAGTTCTTCGATAGGGATGGCAATGGGGTCGGGTAGGGCAGGGTGGGGCGGGTTTAGAGCGGGGCGGAGCAGATTTAAAGATAACGGGGCGGGACAGGTTGAAGTAATTATTTTTTAAATTAATGTGGGGCGGGGCCGGACGGGGGGGTTGCGTATTTAAGGAACCAAATAGGAACTTGAAAAAAATTAAATCTTTGTAATTAATAAAAATCAAAAATATAAATTTTTAATATTAAACAGTGAGATTTTAATTTTTTTCTAAAATTTAAACTAGACATGTCCGGCAAATTGTTAGTTATTGAAATATTAATTAGGATATGTTAATTAGCGATTACAAAATAATTATTTAAATGTTAACTTGAAACAGTTAATTAGTTGTTGAGATGTTAATTAGCGAAAAATGAAAAAAATCACGAATTTTTATTTTTCATATTAAACTCAATAAAAAAAAAGAACTTCAAAATTTATGTGGGGCGGGTTGAAAATGAAAAAATTGTCAAAAAGGGAAGGGCGGGGCGGTTGAAAAAATTTGCGGGTTGAACTCAACCCGCCCCGCACCCGCACCCGCACCCGCACCGCTCCGCTCCATTGTCATTCCTATTCTTCAACAGAAATCTATAGCAAAAATATCTCAAGAACACAATAACAAAGGGTTGGCTATAGGAATCCTCTGTAAGCACACAATGAAGAATAAAAACTGTAAAATGTGTTACCTGCAAAGCCAGGCCGTAACCCCCACTCACATCATGTTCAAAATATAGTAGCTGAAAATTTCATGAAATTCAGTTTTAGTATCAGCACTGTAGAAAATACAAAAAGCATGAAAATATGAAGTGCATGGAAGTACCAATCATATGATTATATAAAGTGTACCTTGAATTTGCTTTGGGCAGCTGAAGTAACTCTTACTACAATCCCGGCTTCTGCTTGTTCGTCACTAATTGTGACACTGAAAAAATGAGCATTTTGCTTTTCTACCTGCATTAAAGCTCAGCTGATGTCAAAACCCTGATACAACTGATCAATTTATCCTGCCACTTGAAGAGAAAATTAAATTATACCTTTCCACTAACTGATGTCCCAATTGGAAGAGGGCGGACCGTGACAGTTCCATTCAAAGCTTCTTCAAGAACATTAGCAGAAATAGTTGTTTTGATAGGAACACCCAACTTGCTATCCAGGAAAATAAATAAATATAAGAAAATTAATCAAAAACACCACCAGAAATACAAAATTCTGGGACGAAGACTTACCTAAACAATGCTGCGAACATTGTGTTGACAGTTCCAAGGTTGGACAAATCAATTTCCATATCCATTCCTTCAGCCTCAAGAGCCTTAAAATTAAATAAAAATGTCAAAAGAGCCCAGAAATGGCATTTATTGAGCATAGTACATTCTAGAAGTTTTATCAGCTATAACATGCTAAAGAAACTAGCCAGAATTGGAACTCAAGCTTTTTTGAACTTGGTAACTTTGTAGTGTATCACAGTCGTACATGGGTAATACTAAACCTTACATACACAGGCTTCCAACAGAAAATGCCTATTGACCCAGACAAAAATAATTAAACGATTTGATACCCTGAGTAAAGTGAATGACTAAAATAAAAGGAAAAAAGCATATAAAAGGCAGCAAAAAGGAGATGTTTTCACCTTGTTAATTGGAGAAATCTTACACTCAACAAAAAGGAGATGTTTTCACCTCGTTAATTGGAGAAATCCATGCAACAAAAGCTTACTCGTGAAATGAATTTGGAGATTTCGTAAAAGAAGAGCAAGTACTATGGAAAGAGGTCATCACAGAAAAGTATGGTCTCGGGACATTGGGTCTCAAGGGCAGTGACAACACTATATGGGGTCAGTGTATGGAAGTCCATCAAGGCTTTTTGGCCTCTCTTGGTTCCAAATATTGACACAATAGTAGGGAATGGAAGAAATACATCTTTCTGAAATAAAAACTGGTTAGGACATGGTCCCTTGAAGGACATGCTCAATGATATGATGGTTTTGAATTTGAATCCTGAAGTCGCAGTGGCAGGCTGTTGGGATCAGCAAGGGCGGAACCTCGGTAACATATTTGACTATATATATAACGAGACATGAGAAAAAATCCATTTTCCCGTTATCACTGGAAAAAATCTAAATATATCTTCACTTTCTTATATTCAGGCTTTCTTTTCCTCTCTTGATAGAAGACTAATCCTATACGAGAGAGAGATAGAGAGAGAAAGAGAGGAGAGAGAGAGAGAAGGCAACAGAGAAGCTACAGCTGCAATTTGAGTGACTGTATCGTTGATACGGCACCTGCAGTTTCGCAGCAATAAATTGTGGTCGGTGAACTGCTGGGGTCTTGAAAGTTGGAACGAGAACAGGTAAAGGTTCATTCTACCACCTGGGTCAATACTGGAGCTGCGAACCACGGTAGTCACACCATTTTGCACGGCTATCCGCGATTTACTAGGTATATGGAAGGAATTATTAATGAAGACTTAGATAAAAACAACGAACCACAGGAAGTAGGAGAATGCATCAAGTTGAGATCAAAGGTAGCATCTTGAATGTTCCAACAATCAGACATCTCAGGTAACACTTGAAGACTTGAAAGTGCTAAAGATATAGAGAACTTCTCAAAGCAATCGCCTAATTTTCATGTACATAGATAGGAAACTTAGTGTGAATAGAGCTTTGATCCTGGTTTCTGCTCTCCAAAACCTCAAATTAAGACTTTGATTTGTGGCCCACCAAATTTTCTGCTAAGATTTGGAGGAAATTGCTAGAGGGATGAATGTCAGAGAGCTCCTATGACTTGGGAGGATGAACTAGTGTGAGCTGTACAAAATCTAAGGGGAGATCTTCCAAGGCTGACGTGTATAGGATGATGTTGGCTGCTGTGTTTATCATATATGGAGAGAAAGGACTGTCAGAAGTTTCCAACATCAAAGACAACAAGCAGATGTTAATCCCAAGCTCATCATCCAAAGAGATTCATAATAAAGCTGGCAATTAGAGTCATCTCGCAAATGGCTGGACAATAACAATTTCTATCCTAGGCCAATATGCTTTTTATGTCATTTTGATTCATTGTTATTTTGCAGATCTGATCTATTGGGACAATGTCCAGCAGCTAGATCCTTTCCTTGAACTTAAATTATTTCTAGCAAAATAATTTATGCAGTCGTTCCATGAATGGCATCACTAAGAGTCTAAGATGAACTCTTCGAATTGAAAGATATTGCATTAGAAAGCTCTTGTAACACCAATAGAAGCACCTTTTGCTACTAACATGAAAACAAAGACTGCTTTTGTAGGTACATGTTGTGTTGTAGCATGTTCTAAGAATTTTTGAGAACGAGGAGTCCAGAAAATAGCAGCTGATAGGATGAATTTTCAGCTTTGCACCTATAAATTTCCCCAAGTACAACAGGACAGAAACTCCAAGAATGAATAGAAGTTGTTCTAATATCCAGATTGCTGCAGCATTATCCTGCAACTTTCAAGTATCCACATTTTGTTGAACCTTTATGATATGTTAAGTTTATATCTGGGCACTTCAGGCCCATGTATGGTTTTCACTTTTGAGTGCATAATAACTAAGTGTTCAATCTTTTAATCAAAAAAAAAAAACTAAGTATTTGATCTTTCTAGATATGCTTGGTTGAAGCCATAAAGTTACAATCTATCTTGTAAGCAATATGAGCCTAAGACAGCTCTTATTTCTATAGCGTTTCTTGAAATCAAGAGAGTAAAGAGTTTTCTCTTTGAACTAATTTCTTTCTACTGAGAAATAAATCAGCAACCTCATTCAAGTGCAATGTGAAACAAACAAAAGTAAAGTGATATGAATAAAACAAATTATTCTCCACGATTTCGTCTGTAAAAACAGAAAAATAGTAAAAGTCGTTCACATTGTACATCATTACTCGTGATGAACAACCTTGTCAGGAAAAAAAGTCTTTGACAGTGGACAGGGAGTGAGTACCTCAAAGCCTGCCATATCATATTGCCTCCTTTTCTCCGGATCAGATAGAATGCTATATGAGTATGCAACCTCTTTGAAGAGTTCTGAAGCTTCTGGATTGTTAGCATTCTTGTCAGGATGATACCTGCCAATAATTTGTGTGCTCCATTAATCATCCAAAAGAACAAGCACAATAAAGAAGTTATTGAATTCCAATATCCACAGCCCAAAAATTTCAGCCACTTTTTCCTCTATAACCAAATTTTACTTCCCATCAGTATCACCAATCTTTGGACAGTTGGGAAGAAATTATCTAGTGCTTTTTGCCTCCATGGGATTTGAACCTTAGACCTCATGGAGTCATGGTTCTTCTCCCACCCTTGTCGATCACTAGGTCACACCCTTAGGT
This sequence comes from Solanum aculeatissimum, assembly GCA_038996855.1. Taxonomy (NCBI): domain Eukaryota; kingdom Viridiplantae; phylum Streptophyta; class Magnoliopsida; order Solanales; family Solanaceae; genus Solanum; species Solanum aculeatissimum. The sequence continues at coordinate 8,070 of JBCEWC010003388.1, forward strand.
GCTTGGTATTGCATCCAATATTCTGTTTAATTTCTCCTTATTTTCGAAGTCTAATTAATTTTATGATTTGAGCCAAGAGTCTATCAAAAACCACTCTCTACCCCATAAAGGTAGAGGTAAGGTCTACGTACACCCAACCTCCCCTGACCCCATTTGTGGGATTATTGGGTATGTTGTTGTTGTGTTGTTTTAACTTGGCACGAATTTTAAGAAAGTAAAGCAGACTTGTGAATCTTGTGGTCTTAAATTACAGATAAATCAAATGTACCAAAATGTCTTTCAATCGTTTGGTCTTTTTTTTATTTTTATTTTGAACAGTAACTCTCCCATATGTACATCCAGATTAGCTTTAAAAAAAGGCTCCTGGTCCTTAATCTTCTCATAAGGAATCTAGTACAACAAAAATTGATTCTGATTCTTCCATTAAGCTAAGCTTACACCCCAAAAGAAAAAAAGCCCTGAACATTTCATCTTTAATTCCTGTATACTAATGGCTTTGTCTTCAAAAAAAACTTGGTTTCTTTCTCCCCACACAGTCCACCAAATGCAAGCTGGGACAATTTCCATCTCTCCTGATTGGAAGGGATTGGTATCACTATACAATTTTTTATCCCCACTTTGTCCCCTAGCTCAACATACCATCGTTCAAAAGCGGTTGTCTTAGCATTCGAGACTGATGACTTTGCTTCTGTCTTCATCGTCCTATATATTTCCTTAATCATCTACTTCTCATTCTCATTCGCGCACTCCAACCACTTAGTATAAGCAACTTTCTTTGTTTCCACTTTGCCTTTCACTTTTTCATTCCACTATCAATATCCTTTACGACCACCTAAATTTCCTTTCGATATCCCTAGAACCTCTGTAGTTGTTTCTCTAATGCAACTAGTTGTCATATCCCCATGTTGTTTACATTACATTCTCGCTACTACTTTAAGCCCCCAACCAATCAACTTCTCTCCCATCTCCCGAGAAAGGACTAGGGTCAAGCCACCCCATCTAATCCTCAGTCAATCATAAAAGGTCTTCTTTCTCCTATCCTTTTTAATCTCCAAGTTCATCAACAAAAAACTACATTGGGTAGTAAAATTCTCACTCGGAATAACTTTGCAATCCATATGAAGGTCTCGATCACCCTTCCACAAAACTAAGTAATCAATCTAAGTCTTAGCTACCACGCTATGAAAGGTAACCAAATGACTTTCCCTCTTTGGGAAACACGAGTTAGCAATAACCAACTCAAAGGCTCTAGCAAAATCTAGATTGATGCACCACCTCCATTTCTATCCCCAAAACCAAAAAGGCAGGCATTGCATCCAATACATAATTTATTAAGGTCAGCCTTCCTCCCATGGATAAGTATTGATTTGTTTTGATTTGCGAACTTTTTTTCACATTTCTCCAACACCCGAGTGCATATATTTATTGACTTGCTTTTTGCCCCCAAAGGTAATCCAAGATATGTTGTTGGAAGTTCCCTAACTCTACCTCCAAGAATGCTGGACAGTCTCGGAGGATCGCTCACTTCATTAACTAGATAAATAAAACTTTTATTCCAGCTGATGTGCAGCCCAGAGATGGTCTCAAATAAAATGAAAATCTCCCTTAGCATCCTAACTTGAATTATATCTGCTTCACAGAAATCCAAAGTATCATCTGAATATTGCAGAAGTGAGATCATCATGTTACTGTCTTCCCTGGAGCTTACTTTGAACCCTCTGATCCAACTCTTAGTTTGAGCATTCTGTAGCATGTCATTTAAACCCTTCATGGAAATGATGAACAAAAATGGGGATAGAGGATCCCCCTGCCTTAGACCTCTCTGTGAGGCGAAGAAACCAGCTGGAGAGCCATTGACAAGTACTGAAAACTTAGCTGTACTTATGCAAAAGTGGATCTATTTGATTCAAAGTTCCTCCGAATCCCATCTTTTTAAGCATCCCCAATAAGAAGTTCATGTTCAAGTGATCTCAAGACTTCTCAATGTCTAACTTGCACAAAATACCAGGGGCTTTACTATTGATCCTAGCATCAGTACATTCATTGGCAATTAAAATAGCATCTAGTATCTGCTGACCTTTGATGAAGGCCACTTGGTGTGCATCCACCAATTTGTGTACTACTTTCTTTTGGTCTTAACCATATCACGTGGAAAGTTGAAATTAAAGAGTTGCTAAAAAAGGAAAGATGCATTCTTTTTTAAACAAACTAAAAAAAGTATGCCAAACAAATTAAAACTGAGTGAGTAGTATTTTGTTTTGTCATGTTTTCACTTCTGCTACTTCCTTTTCTGCACTATTTTAGATTGTTTCTCCTTGAGCCGAAAGTCTATCAGGAAAAAAACTCTCTCCACCACTAAGGTAGGGGTAACATCTGTGTTCGTACTACCCTCCCCCTCTGCTGATCCCAGTTTGTACGACTACAATGGGTATGCTGCTGTTGTTGTCAACAACAAGCTCCAAGACAAATACCAATAAAAATGCATACACAGTTCACCTCAATTATATCAATAACACCTTTAATTCCTACAACTTGTGTCAGCTGTATAAATTTGCTTTATTCAGATTCATTTCATTCCAATACCCCATTTAAACACCATTACAACTATAAATTGAAATCAGCAAATGTGTTAGGGATTAAAAAAAAAAACTTACTTGAGAGCAAGCTTTCTATAAGAAGTCTTAATCTCCTGATCAGACGAATCCCTCGTAACAGACAACACCTCATACGGGTCTCGTCTTACCAACGGAGCCGATGGCCCCTCCAATTTCGAATCACTCATTACACCCTTTTCAACACTTGCCCCTTTTTCCACCACAAAAAAAATTGGAATTGATTTCCCAAACTCTACAGGCAAAACACAAAATTTAAACACAACCCATCAAAATTCAAGAGATTCTGATCGAGTTTTTACACAAAAATCAAAAAATTGGATCACCCCTTTTCGTTTCTTGGATTAAAAATGTCAAATTATTCAACAAGTATAACATCAATTATGAGGGAGATCTAACAACAGGATTTAAATCAATGAAATTATACTCAAAATGGAATAGAAATACATAGGGTTTAAGAGAAATTTACCCAAAAAAGTAGAAGTAACCTCCAATTTTTTTCCTTCAGCTCAAAGCTTTGAAAAAATTGGAGCTTTCCTGATTTGCTTTCTTCGATGTTGAAAAAAGAGGTTCAATTTTGAATGTTTTGTGTAGCCGAAATTTTACCAGGAGAAGCTATAAATTGTGAAAGTACAAATATGTACAAGTGAGGTTAAGGCAAATATAGGAAAATGGTAGTAAGATTGAAGGATATTTTAGTACATTTGGTATAACTTTAATTTACTATTATAAATTTTATTTTTTTAAATTTTGTGTCAAGGGTACATTTGATATAACTTTAATTTACGACCATAAATTTTATTTTTTAAAATTTTGTGTCAAGCTAAATGAGGTCATTCTTTTATAAATGGATGGAGTATCAAATTTTAAAAGCTTGTTATTATTTTAGATGTAGTCTTTTTTTTATAGGTATAGTTTTTTCTTTTGAAATTATTCGAATAGATCGATCCTCTTTTTTCTCTTATTCTAGTACAAGTAATAGGTTGATTTCATATTGCGGTAGAAAAATCGGAAAGGTACAAGATTAATTCAGTATGGGTGATTGCGTTAGCGATTAGGGAAATCAAAATTCAGTATGGCCGATGGCATTTGGCGGTGTAGAAAATCAGAATCAGTATGGATTGTGATGTTTGGGGGTGGGGGAAATGATCTACAGAGTAGATGTCTGTTGTCAATTGAATTTTGCTAACTTTGTATAGATTTAAGAAATGCATTATCCCTTACGAGGATGCAAACCCGCAAATATTAATATTAATTTATGGTTACTTTGATTTCATAAAACATCAAATTTTTAAAAAATTTTATTCTTTATTATTTTTATATTGTTTTAATAATTTGTTTTGGAAACTATTTTAAGATCTTCTCATAACATATGGGATGAAGTCTCCATTTCTAGGTTGTATTGGAGAACGAGGTTTTTCGAAAAAAAAAGTAATGTTTGTTTTTACAATTGAATATATTTTATTTAAATATTTTATTCTTAATAAAAAAATTACATCCAAAAAAAAGTCGATTTCACGACTTTCAAAAAAATATTATTGATTTTGTAAATTCCTATTGAATTCATAAAAATGTAATTCACATTGAAATTCGCATATTGTATAATTTATTTTTGAGTGAAACTCAAATCTATTTTATTTTTAGAAGATCAAATTTGAAATATTGACAATAATTCATGATTTTTAAAATAATTTATCTTTTGACAATTCATGATTTTTAAAATAATATCAAGACAGATAGATCTCTCTCCCCTGTATTGTTGTGTCTAAAAATTTCTCTATTTTCAAAACTCGAACCTAAAGTACTTTCATTAAGAACGAAAGAATACCAAAGGTCACAATTATTAATTACAAAATACAAAAATAGAGAAATCCTCGTAAACATGAATTTGGCTAAACAGCATGTTTGTGTATAACAAATAACAAAATTTTGAAGACCGTTACTGCTCTTATATTTTACGAACCTATGTATCGAGCTCGCACTAAACAATGCGATGTATAGAATATCAAAGGCGTTCAACTTCTATTATATGTACATAAAAGAAACTTACGACTTTGTATATATAGTGATGTGAAGATCTGGAACTGCCCCACCCACCTCCTCCCCTCCTCTCACCTTCCCCTCTAGCTCCGTCCATGGGTAATCGGAGAGGTCTCGTTAGCTGGAGCAATTAGGACTTGTTTCCACCTTTATCACTCTGGTGTTGTAGGATCCACAAGATGCACATTTGTGATACAGCCAATGGAATGGTGCAGTTCCTCTCTTGCCACAGTCGTTACACAATATATCCTGGGGAGATTTCAAATAAACATCTTGAGAAAAAGCTTTGGAAATAATTAATAAGCATGAGTTGTTAAGAAGATTCCGTACCTGACAGCGATTCCTAAACTCTTCTGGTAGTACTTCAGAAGCCATTAAAGCATCAAGCATCCCGAAGTACACCTAAACGAGAGAAAAAAGAGTCGAGGTTATTTATCTGAGCACAAAATATGATATAAAGGATACGTAAAGACTGAACGGGCTTGAAATAAGAAATATAGAAGGCTACTTGCAATAAGTATCCACAAGAAGTTAGAAGACAATATGTCTGCGTACATTTTACCCTCCCCATACCTCACTTGTGGGATTTCACTGAGTATGTTGTTGTTGTTATTGTTGTAATAGGGTCAAAAACGATGTTCTATTTCTTCCTTAATATTACTAGAAATTTCACAAACAAGGTTGAAAGAGATGCATTGATGTTACATGTTTCTGCTGTAAAATTGATTTTTTATGTACTTTCTTTTTATCTATCAATTAGATAAGACTTTTTGTGAATCAGCAAAGGTTTATAATCGAGTATAAAATGGAGTAATTTCTGTTTTATAGAAGAATTCACAAAACAGACAAGCACTCCTGTTTATGCAAAAGAATAAATAAAGCCAGCTCGACAAACACATGCACATTCATCTGCCCCATTTTATAGACCTGATGCAGTTTCTTTTTCTAAGGAAATATTTAAATCAATTAAGTTTTATCACAAACACATCAAGTTAGTGTTGACTATACATAGAGGTAATACAACTATAGCTCTCTGAGAAACTAAACCAAGTATCAATGCAACCTCCTGGAAGTTCTTCTTTACACCAGAAAAAAGAAAATTAAACCATACATTACATTTTTTTAGTCTATATTTTAAAACGTTAACAAGTTATAACAGTGATATGTCACAATATTCTTGTGTCTGCATATAATTAATTTTATGGATTTACACAAAAAAGCATCACTACACTACAAAAAGGTTTGTTTAGAGAAGGAAGAACATCTCTTACCGACATATCTCCCATAGACTTGCTGCAAATGGGACAGATGTAGTGTGTGCAAGCATATGCCTGAAGAAATAAAGAGATTGCTTTTAGTTCAAATTAAATTTCTAATAAACAACATAATATCCTTTCTGACTACAAAGGCATGAGAATAGCCCAGCAGAAAAGAAGCAGACAAACCTGAAAGCATGCTGAATGCATGAAGTGCCCACAGGGCAGACCCCTGACAGTTTCACTTGATGTGAACAAAAAATCACAACATATTGGACAGTTGGTTTCAAGACCTTTCTCCCTACATTTGTGGTCCACGAGCTTCATTCCGAGGCAGCAATTGCAGGTCATGCAATGAAAGAAGTCAACGCCTAGTCCTTGCCCCAGCCGGCATAAATTGCAAAATGGGCAGTGATATACTGTCCTGAAGTAGGAAAAGAATAGAACGTAGAGATAATCAAGATCAAAGTTCTATTAAGAGGTATTATTTCATCTTGCAACATGTACAAGAGACGGAAATAGTAGAGACCCAAGGATTTCATCCTTGACTAAAGGAATTATGGATTGAAAAAGATGTCCATGTGACTATGAGTTTGTTCACAGGAAATCAACAAACACTATCTTTTAAAATGAGGGTGTAATGTTCAAGGTAATTGAATTATGTGATTCGACCTACTTCATCAACAAGAAACAAGTAGTGTCATTGTAATATCACCTTTCATCATCAAAAAATTTACAGCTGCTGCAGTAATATTTTGCCATTGAAAGGCCGTTACAGGATGGAGTCGTGCAAGTAGGTCCAACTGGTTGTACTTTGAGGCAGTTCATACACATCATTTCAGTCGTTGCCTTCCTGCAAATTACTAGAAAATTAGACATGCAATGGAGTTTGACTAGACACAGAAATGAGTCCAGAAATTTACCTCTCCATAGAATGATCACTGACTTTGTCATGACAGAATCTGCACGGAAATAGTTTGCCACAGCAAGCTGCTCGGAGCTTGCAGTTTCTTTTATAATGCTCACATCCGAACACTTGCTTATCTGGATCACGGAATGAAGGTGAAAATCCAAATTGATCTTGACCATTTGAAGTTTCAACAGATCTTGCTTCAGACTCCTGCTGAGCAGCTATCCAGCGACTGAAGAACAGATGCTCAATAGGTTACATAGAATAACGACGATGATATAGCAATCATAAAGGTCTCAAAAGACAGTTTTATTGACAACAAACCTGGTCATAAGATTTTGAATAAGATATGCTTTTCTTCTTGGATCAAGTGATGAGTCTCGGGAGACCTTCCTTATTTCTGACTCTAGCTCATTTTGATTCATCCGAAATATGTCCTTCCACCCAGGTTTAAAAGTAGAATCACTTTGTTCTAGAGATTCAGGAAACTCACATCCTGAAAAGGCAAGAGTTTAGAGGCCAAAATGAATATCAGGAAAAACTTCTCAGTTTAGAACCTCTAATACCTTGTCTAACATAAATAACTTTTGGAACAACACAACAGCATGAATTAAACTATTAGAAACATGGTGACAACCTCGTGATACAATGTCCTCTGAGCTTGATGCCTGGGAAGTTCCATCTGGAGTTCCTTCCCACCATTCATTGAGCCATTCACTGAACATGGTGTTTTTGGTTGCTTGCTTCCATGTCTCCATCATTTTATTTTGTTCATCCTGAGTAAGAGCACTGGTTACCCAGGGCAACATTGACTGAAGTACTTCTGCCCCAGTTGTACCTATTATCCTGCCAACTAGTTTGTCTTGTTCTTCAATGCTAAAATGCCGGTCAAACAGCGGCCATAGCTCAACTTCCTCCCGTATAACATGTTGATCCAGGGTTACTTTTATCGATTTGCACATGGCTTGAACTTTAGTTGCTAGCTCATTGTATTTTCTTGAATATTCATGTAAGTCACAAGAACCAGAGTTTCTGCAAGGACCTTTAACTGAACTCCCACCATTCAAGTTTTCACGGAGCTGAGAAAGCTCATCAAGTGCAGATGAAATGTCCTCGAATAGCTTTTCTTCCTGTTTGTGGTCCAACGTGTAAGAATGGCTAACATTATGAAGTGTCTCTTTTGATTCCAAAGCTGGGAATACTATATCATCCTCTGCATTGCTGTGAGCTTTATACAAGCCTCGAAGGAGACGAAAACGACCACAAAACTTCCTGAGGAAAGTCTCGTCACAATCAGTTAGTTTTCCAGATTCAACATCCAGAAATTCCAAATCCTTTCTGATTGCCTTGTGGAATTGAAAAATGTTATCAATTGGCCGTGTTGCATATCCAGCATTGGTCAAGCTGGTATCCCAGTTGAAAAGACAAGAGTTCAGAGAGGGAACGCTTGGACTAAAAGTGCGCAATGATTTTGCTGCAGCTAGGGAGTTTACGACGCCTAATGCAGGAACACAACAAGACTGATTACCAGTGGATCCTTTCCGAAATTTTCCACCTCCTGAAGGCTCATCACGACAGCATTTCTCCTCTGACATTAAATTTACACGCTTGGTTGGCCTTTCACCATTACTTTGCTCACCATTTGATCTACTACATTTGACAATTCTTGAAGAAGTGCACATACCGCAACATTTACCTAAGTTTTCTTGATTCCCAGCTAAAATTTTAGCAGGACAGCAACCGGTTGCATTTGAAGATAAACAAATGTCAGCTAGACGGCCTTTGCATGCCCAACCAGAGAAAAGTGTGACCAAAGCAGTGTCTGATGCTGGTGCTGCATTAGATAACTGAATCAGACATGGTGAACAGGAACACTTTCTATCATTGCCAACACTGAGGCCAAGTTTTAATTAAATCGAAGTATCAAACAGTAAAATTAGAATTTACCTGCCATATGCATGTTTTGAAGAAAAGACCTTGCTTCCTCCTCACTTAGTGAACCTACCAACCATGGTAAGACGCATTCTATGAGTCTAAGTGGCATAACACACAAGCTCTGGTAAAGGAGTTCCCGCTGCCGTTTGGGGCTAAAATGCTTTCGTGCGAGTGGAAGAACCTGGGATCACATAGAATCCAAATAATCAAGATCAATTACTATCACCTCTCAGGTTTAAGTTTTGAATGGCAACCAGAACACCTGAGTACTGCAGATAGCAAGAACGCCATACCTACTTTCATCACTTTCGAGAAACAACTATTTCTTTAGTTGAGGTACATAAAGATAGAAACGTTGAATTTGCAGAATATTTCTGATTCTGATATTACTCACCTGAGCCTCCTCATTACAGAAATGTCTTTCCACTGTCTCCATTATATGATCAGCTTGTGAGCACAGTTCTGAATAAAATTCTACAGAAGTTGAGTTGGATCCAGCACTCTGAACACTTTCTATCAAGCATCTAAATTTATCAAACTCGTTTTCTTCTTCCGCATGCTCCTGGGCAAATGATATTTCTGCATCTACTGCAGGAAATATAACTTTGTCCTCGGCAATACTGCAGTCAAAGTATGAAAGCAGTTCGAATGATCCAGATTCAAGCACCATAGCAGTCATCTTAGTCCGTCAAAATTATTCAAAGCCAAAACTTCAAACAGATATGCAAAATGACAGTGTTGCATACCTATGAAAGATACAAACTTCAGCAATAAACTGGAGCCTCTGGTTGAAGGCAGATAAATCAGAAAAATCTCCACGTGACTTTATTTCCCTAGCTGCTTCTGTTATGTCATTCAATTCCTTTCTAATAGCCTTGTGCCAATGCAGTATCTCATCAACCGGGCGATTCAGAGTGGATTCTTTAAGATTCAAATTTGAGACTAAAAATTCCCTTCTTGAAGACTCACAAGGACAAGAAGCATTCTCTGCCTGACCAATTAAGCCTCTAACAACAGAATCTGAATTATGGTGTGTTGTACTCTCTTCACAAGCCTTGCGTTTGTTTGTTAACTTTTTGCCATCCATCCAGGTAAACATAATCTTCATGCAAGATGAATTTTATCAGTTTGCCATACTTAACAAAGGTTTTTAACACCTATAAGAAAGCTAACTCACCTCTTGAAGAAGTTCCTCATCTGGAATTACTTTGTGCAAGCATTTATGCATATCTTTGCACTCATCAGCAGAAATAGAAGATGAAAGCCAAGGCAGAAATTCAGCCATCATATTCACGGGGATGCTGCACAGAAACTGCCACACCAGTGATGCCTGCTCCTCGAATGAAAACTTTTCCATGAGCAAGGGGAGGACCTTCAAAATGGCACAATAACAACAGATAGCAACATAAGTAATAATAATGTAGAAAAAAATTTAAAAATACTAATCAACAGTTTTATCAAGGAAAAAGAAAATGAAACAATCATCACAAGAAATAAGGGTCAGTTATTAAGAAACTAAATAATAAGGGGAAATTTCACACACCAAAGTTTTCACTTAGCAAAGAACAACCCCCGCCACACAAATAGGAGGCGAGGATGGAATTAACTTGTCAGGATTAATGTACAGAAATATGCTACTCATTTTTGTCTCAATTGACCTACAAATTCTTGGAATTAATGCCCGACTTAGCTAAAGAAAGGGCCTGGTGAAATCTACTAGTTGGGAATAGGTTTGTCTTGTTAGAGAACTTCTAATATTATGATTGTTACTTTTATTTTATTTAGAGCCCGTTTGGATTGGCTTTTAGCTCATGACTTATAACTTTTGGCTTATTTTTGTTATTTTGCTTTAAAAATAAGTGTTTATAAGCATTTTTTAACTTTACCCAAACACTTCAAAACTGCTTAAAAAATTATTTTGGCTTAAACGCACCTAAAATAAGCCAATCCAGACGGGCACTTAGTATGATAATGACATAGTTGAGGTTAAACGGAGAAGTGAATCATATAGCCAACAATAACTTGTTCGGGACTGAGGCTTAGTTATCATAGTTATATCATCCTCAGTTTTGTGTTAGACATTTCAAATACAAAATTTCTGGATATTGTCTCCTCTTATTGAACCAGAAATAAAATTAAAACATTGTATCCACATTATGAATGATTCAAAAGGGAAAAAGGGACTGAAATCCACATTCTAAGATTTGTGTTGCTTAGGGTGCGGACCAAGGAAGATGTGTTCATTACCAGGGGTTCCTCCATTCCTAGGTCTTAAAGTCGAGACTTTTGGTTAAGAGCGGAGGGATTTCATCCATCTCACTGCTCCCTTTATGGTGAGTCTGAAAGAGTAGAAAACTCACTAGTAATGATTAGCATATTGTTCTTGCTTCTCTTCATTTTGTAGCACATCTACATACTAATCAGCAGTAGTGCCTATATCTTAAGACTCTAGTTTTGTAGGCATGATGCATGTTAGGTGATGTATAAAAGGAGAAAGAAATGAGATGGCTCTGATACAAATATAGGCATGTAGCACCACAGGGAGAATGGAAGTTGCACCAAAATCAAATCATTAAATATTATTCCAACACTTCACCAAGTACATGAAGGATATATAAGAAGTTTTAAACAAATTACAATTCTAAAAACAACAAAAGCTCAAATAAATTTCCATGGGTGCACTGGAGGAGGTAGCGGATGGAGATCTGTTGTGGGCTCTTTGGTCAAGAGTTCAAATCTTTCTTGTTTAACTTATAATGAAAAAAAAACACACAAGATCTCCATATCTAACTAAATGGGTAATACTCGATAAAATCTTATCACCAAGACAAGATTATCTTTGTATCCTACCTAACTAATGGATAACATAAATACCATCGAGTGACGACAATCTGTATGATATATGCTATCTTCTTCCATTGGAGAACTTGGTTCCAACAAGACACAGAATCCTCCCATAGTTCCATTCCATTGAGTAATGAACTTGTGAAAAATAACAGTACCAGTTCTCAAAAAACAATGAACTTGTGAAAATCACCAAGAGAAGTAGGCGAACATCTTTGGTAATGATTGGCCAATTTAATACTTATAGGCATCAGAGAGTGCAGTTGGACAATGAATTGAAACTTCCACTGTGGTTTCAAGATTAAGTTAGTACAAAGAAAGGGATATGAGATGGTTTTGATATTAAGATTGATGCTGCAACATAAGGGAGAAGGGAAAAAGGGCAAGGAAAGAAATTAAAAGGAGGATAAAGAGGGAATATTAATGAAAAGAGAGACGAGAGGAGAGAGAAGGATTTAGAGACAAAGTGTGTGATACCAAATGCATCAAATTTTCTGAGAAAATCAGAACTTTTGGAACTACTAAAATTCTATCTCTAACTAAAAAGGTTCAATTTTACTTCTTGCTAATTTATAAACAACAATCTGCCTCCCAAAACTTTTTCCATCTAGTGATAAGAGCACAACACGTAATGCATAGGTTAGGCACACATCACCAGGTTGAACCGAGCAAACTGGTATTTAAATGGAGAAGGGTAGAGGCATGGGCCTATTATCCACTGAGTTTTGAACCATTAACCAGTGCCCCTTAAAGATTTCCCGCCATTCCACTTTATGTGACATAACTCTAAGTATTGAGGGTTAGTCTAGCTAATTAATAAATCTTATAAAAATTCAACTCCCGACTTCCATTTTAGAATTATATAACCTCTTTTTTATTTCTATGATATTTTTCTTCAAATATTTTTGAATAAAATTTCAATATTTAGAAAATACACAAAAAGTTACTATAAATCATACTTAGAGATTAACAATTAATAATGTTTAAGAGTATGTGAACAGATCATAGTCAAAGAAAGCATCCTTTGACTCCCAAGTAGTAACTAGGTCATATAAAGTGAAAAACTGAGCAACATACATAAATCATATCAAGTGATAATGATAACCGTATGATCTACATCAAGGGGATTTTCCCTTTTCACATCAATAAATTAATTAATTTCATAGAAAACAAGGCATATCACACATCCCCTCAAGCCAAAACTAAGAGCAAGGTAAACTTCACAAGGATACCTGCTCCTCTTCCTTAGACATGTGTTGGCTTATAGATGTTTGAAGAGCTCCTGTACAGGAAGCCAATTCTCTGCGGTAGCTTTCTTCACTTTGCATATCCGAGTCGAGTAAGGCAAACAGGTGATCAAAAAGCACACCTTCTCCTTCATGCTCAAGGGAGTAAGTCCGTGCTACATTCTTCACACGAATATCAAGTGCTGGAAAGATAACCTGTCATTCACACGATGATATGCTTATGATGTTTAAAGCAGAATATCAAGTTTGCTCTTTTAGTATGAAGTAGCTGTTTTGTTCTGTAACTTATGAAATATTTATCTTTCAAGAAGGAAATGCATATCATTGGGGGGGGAAATTTTAAATTACATTCCATTTTTTGGGGTGCAAAAGGGAAGGCTTAAGTCCACTTGATCAAACCATGGCATACTTTTGACGTGAAACAAAGAAATGAACCCTTCTGTACGCATGCGTTCCCTGAAGTTATTTTAAGTCGTAAATTGAGAATGTTTCTCTATCTCTCGTGAGGCAAAAAGGTGATATTTTAAGGGTTTTTTGGTGGTGGTAGTGGGGCAATGAAATCATAGTGGGTTCAAGCACCAAAGTAAAATATGTTGTCTTCTTTACGTAATGAGGATCCGCGGATACATTGATACCTATTAGGTTAAACAACATAACTCACTTAAACTAGCAAGATCAACATAGAGCAATAGTGCAAGAGGACAGAAACCAGGAGTGAGTTGCAAGATTACACATAGCTTATAAGCAATTTCACTTGTATTACATCATAATAAAGTCAACACTCAGCAGGAGATATCTCCTATAAAATTTCATTGTTCTAACCAAAGAAGGAATGAAGCACATTCATGAATTATGCCAAAGAACGGATCTTAATATCTTTTTTTTCTCAACTTCTTATATGAAATGAGCCCTCTCTTTTCTCTGTTTTTTTTTGGGTAACGCCTAATACTAAAACTAGTGGAAGACAAAAAGCAAACCGAATTCTTTATACCTCGAGATAAAACATTTTCTTCCAAGAATAAATAAATAAGAGTTCAATCCAAAAAGTATTGCTCGAACTACAAACAAATTCTAAAACCAGCCCTCTTTCCCACCAATGCAAAGAAGTTCCCACCACCTCCCTTCACACCCCAGAAACCAAAAGAGATTAGAAGGAATGTCCAACAAGAAAATGAAATCTAAAGCCAAACTAAGGTGCAAAAACTACCTGCCCCATTTGTTTAATCAACACAAGTCCAAATTTTGTTACACTTTCTCATATAGTCAACCATCCTTTTGTCATTTACTAATCTCAATTTTAAAATGAACTAAAAAAGCATGAAACTAAATTTAGTTTTGCCAAGCAACAACTTTTCCAGTTCAAAAAGAGATAAAGTTCATAATAGCTTCAAGAGAAGGAGAAACTAAAAATTCAAATTTAAATTTAATTCTGTGTACATCTGCTCACGATTGTAAGTAGCCTCAGACATTCAAATTTGAGAATCAGTTCCCATAGAGCAGACAGCTTTATCAAATTGCCACATAGCTCGAGAGGAAATCATGAAACAAATTGAACGCCTCGAGCCAACAATCAAAAAGAGAAAAATTGAACACTTGAGCTACAAAAAGCTCAAGTCTTATCCATCTTCCCACCTCATAATACACCACAACTAACCATAGAAGATCAACTAAAATCCCCAGAAAAGAACTCGAGAAAAGCAATTTGCACCAGAACTGAACTAAAGATGCAATAACTACATATCTCATCAGATTGTACCAACTACAACCTAATCAATTCCTATTGTTACAAAATTCTACATTTCTATCTATCTACTTTATATTCTGTAAGCACTTCATTCTCTATCAAATATCAAAAATTTCACATATGGAGCTAAAATTGCTCCAGTTCAATAAACATTATATTTCCAGTGCAGCAGAAACAAAAAAATAAAAACTAAATTTCAATCCTTTTATGTGTATATACTTGCTAAGCTGCTCAAAAATTATTCACCAGAATCCTCCTGCACACAAATTTCCCCAAATTATTTCAAAAAACTTAGCTACAACTGAGCTAAAAAAAAACTACTTCAAACGAACCTCATCTTCCGCATTGCAGTGATGCTTATAAATCGACCTCAAAAAGTAACTCCTCTCCATAAAAGGCTTGATTTCCGTATCCTTATTCGTCGCGAACGCCATAGCAGATCGATGTAACCCATCCAGTTCCTTCCTTATAGCTTTATGAAAGAAAAGAAAAATCCTTATAGGCGATGAACTTTTAACTCCCGCCGGTCTACTACCATTCAACGGTCCAGATTGATCCACGTGTCCTGACATTACCGCTCCTCCTCCTCCACCACCGCCGCCTACTGCTTGTATTCCTCCTCCCGTAGTCGTTAATGGAGTCGCCATCGGGAACTATTTATACTACCGGAAAATCCTCTTTACTCCGATTGTGATTTTCAGATTCAGATTCCACAAAGTGTAATTCTATCATGTATTTTTCGCCATTGTTTTGTTTGTGTTTCTCTCTCTATTCGTATAGGTGACTGTTTCTGTATGTATAGGTTTGTTTTATTTTCCGGTGGTGGGGTTAAATCGGACGGATAAAGAGGATGCAACATATAGTTGGACACGTGGCAACATGGGACACGTCAGCAGAATGATGTGTTGGTAAGGCACGTGCCTAATTTGGAAATAATTAGGCTCACACGTTTATATCTCGTCCATTTTAATCGTCGTGCTTATTAAAATCGAAAATAATTTTATCATCAAAAATTTATTACTTTCTCCGTTTATTTTTATTTATCACTATTTCACTTATCGAGATCAAACTATATGAACTTTGACCAATATTTTAAGATGTATTTTTTTATCATATTAATA
Organism: Solanum aculeatissimum; assembly: GCA_038996855.1. NCBI lineage: Eukaryota > Viridiplantae > Streptophyta > Magnoliopsida > Solanales > Solanaceae > Solanum > Solanum aculeatissimum. The sequence continues at coordinate 23,779 of JBCEWC010003388.1, forward strand.
TGAGAAGGATTACAACTTATAGCATTTTTCGTATAATTTGAGACTAAAGAATAAATTTAAAAAATTTAGTTAAATTAATTTTTATTAATATTTTTTTTAAAACAAAGATATGACAAATAAAATGAATCGAAATAAAAAAGACAGTGACACATTCAAAAAAATTAGTCAAAAAATAAACGTCCATGAAATTTAATTATTTTATACATAAGTATTAATCAGTCAGAAACAAACGTCCACGAAATTTAATTAGCTTATACTAATTAGACAAATTATTAAACTTTTCATTAAACTACATTAATTTAATAAGCAATTTTTAATTAGTCAACATCTAATCTTCTATTTAGAAGATTCAAAATTTATATATATATATACCTAAAAAAAATATTAAAAAAAATTATCTTATATTCAGTATAATTTTTTAACAAAGAGATTCAAATAAACCCCTCTCCTCAATCTCTTTGAATTCCCTCCTAATTACAAAGAGTCACTCTTTGGCTAGAAAATTCGTTTAAACCCTGATCGTCAGAAAATTATACTATTTATATATAGTTGAAACTATTTTCTTATCTATGCATAGTAAATGTCAAATCTCATTCGACTAATTCAAGTACTTACTTTTTCAAAATTTAAACTTTTAAATTAAAATTCTGACTCCGCTATTCCGTGAAAGACAGAGAAAGAGAAGCACACAGAAGAAGAGGGTCACGCCGTGCCAAAAATTGGATGGCATGCGAAGCATTCGTGTCCTCACAAGTTTATTTGCCCCGTCAACCAAGCCTACTTTTTGGACCCCCTTTTCAAATGTTGAAGAATTTATTTAACTTTATTAATATTCAACCTAACTAACTTAAATACTTTTTCGGATATTCTCCGTTTTATATTAGTTATTCATTTTATTATAAAGAAAAATATAAATTATTGATAAATAACTTAAAGGAGATAAAAGAAAGTTTTTATTTAGATTTTAGATAATTACTGTCTTGTGTTATATTACATTCAAGAGTCTAATTTGATAGAACGAGTAAAAGTTATATTTTGATCCAAGTGAAAATAGCATTGCTCTTTTGCATATATATCTATGGAGTTTTGAAAAATTCAAATATTTCAGAGATAGATAGAGAGGTAGAAATTTCTCGAATGAATCACACACCTTTGTGTACGTTAAGAGTAATAAAGTGAGTGAAAGATTATAAGATCAGATTCAAATTTTAATAATTATAAAATATTAGACCTTTCGTTTTATAATATGTGATTTATAAAAATTTGTTCCGTACTAGATTTGAGTTGTTCTTGTTTAGACAATATTATCTTAAAATTTGTATTAAGTTATAATATTTGATTAATTCCTTGCTGGTTAGCATTTCACTGTAACAATTTATTTTTTAAGGATTGATTTTTCGTGTTATATTTTATTTTTTATACCAAGATTTTATTTACGATGACTATAGATTCGTTATAGCGGACACCCTTTATAAGTTTACTCTTTTATAGTAGTCATACTCAATTATTAGAAAAAAAATTATGTATAAAGGCATTCATCAGAGTCGTTATATGAACAAATAGGTCATCAACACATAAAACGCATTTAACGGAGGTGTTTTATGAATAAATAGGTCATCGATAATTAAAATTTATTCAACGGATGCGTTTTATGAATAAATAGGTCATCAACACATAAAACGCATTCCATGGATGCGTTTTATGAACAAATATGTCATCAACACATTAAACGCATTCCCTGGATGCGTTTTATGAACAAATATGTCGTCAACACATTAGACGCATTCAACGAATGCGTTTATGAATAAATATGTTATTTTACACATAAAACGCATGTAACAAATGTGATTTATGAACAAATATGTTATTTACACATAAAACGCATTTAACAAATGCGATTTATGAACAAATATGTCTTTTACACATAAAACGCATTTGACAAATGCGATTTATGAACAAATATGTTATTTTATACATAAAAAACATTTAACATATGTGGTTTATGAATAAATATATCATTCACATAAAACACATTCAATGAAGGCGTTTTATGAACAAATAGGTCATCAACATATAAAACACATTGAATGTGTTTTATGAACAAATAGGCCATCAACACATAGAATCATTCAATGAAGGTGTTTTATGATTTATGAATAAATAGGCCATCAACACATAAAACGCATTCAATGAATGTGATTATAAATAAATATGTTATTTTACACATAAAACGCATTCAACAAATGTGATTTATGAACAAATATGTTATTTACACATAAATTGCATTCTAAAATTCGATCTATGAACAAATATGTTATTTTACACATAAATCGCATTTAACAAATGCGATTTATGAACAAATATGTTATTTTACACATAAAACGCATTCAAAAATGCGATTTATGAACAAATATGTCATTTACACATAAAACGCATTTCACAAATGCGATTTATGAACAAATATGTCATTACACATAAAACGCATTTAACAAACGCGATTTATGAACAAATATATCATTTACACATAAAACGCATTCAACGAATGTGTTTTATGAACAAAGAGGTCATTAACACATGCATAAAACACATTCAATGAACCTGATCCTGAATGTGTTTTATGAACAAATAGACCATCAACACATAAAATACATGCAATGAATGCGTTTTATGAACAAATAGGTAAAATGAACTAAGTAGGGGGTAAGTCCACGTGTCACGTACCCTTCTAGTTAAGTAATTTTGCCCTAAAAAATGATCTTTTGAACCTCTTAGCCAAAAATTCCATCTAAACCCTTTCTGTACATGTTTTTTACCCTCTTTCGATATTCCGATTTAATCTTGACCAAAAAAATTCAGAATAATACGTTATTCGACCGATATTTAACTAAGGGTATTACAATCTTTTAGATGCAAAAGTACACAAGTTACAAGTAGTGCATACAATCACGTATTCCATCAAATTTATTATTTTAATACGCATATATAACAATATTTCACTATAATAATTATGAATTTTCTAGATAAATATTATCACTATAACTAGTTTTGATTACATAACCATAATTGAAATAATTATTTAGAGGATTAATAATATTTGATTAAGACAGCTAATTAAATTAATCTCAAGTCCATACTTTATGGAAAAAAACATATTAGGCTTTTGAGTCAAAAGCAACAATAGGCTTAGTATTTTAATTAAGGCCACCCTTTAATTAAATATAATTTGTAAATTACTAAAGGAATGGATGGTACATGTCACATTAACACTAAATTTATCTAAAATATTAGTAGTAATCCTTTAGTGCTATATTTATAATGAAAAAAAATATTATTTATAATGAAAAATATATATAATTATTTGCAATTAATATTATTATTAAATTGAAACAAACGCCCTTGAATACACCTACACGAGTTGATATTTGGGAACAACAATAATCATACCTCAACTTCAAGTTGTTGAGATTAGCGGAGTAACGGAATCAAAATTTTTATTATGAAGAACTAAAATATGAAATAATATTCACATGTTATGTCAAATGCATCAGTTTTTAATTAAATATATAGAGATAATAAAGCAAGAAGATTTTTCACGTGAATATTATTTCACGTGTTATGTCAAATGCTACTTTAAAAAAAAGAAGCAAATATATAGATATAATAAAGCAAAAAGATATGCTTAAAAAAAATTATTCACATGCTATGTCAACTGCATCCAATTTTAATTAAATATAAAAATGTATAAGTTACTCAAATAGCGCATATATACGTTTTAAATTAGATGTGAAATACGTAAATCGCAGGTTAACATATATAGTGAATAAAGTGTTTTGAGACTAATGGTGTATGTGGAAACATGTAATTTACAAATTGACATATATAGAGAACAAAAGAACTTACAGGGTAGGGGGGGGGGGGGGGGGGGGGGGGGGGGGGGGGGGGGGGGG